>LVTN01000961.1:0-41456 GCA_001649415.1 Musa itinerans | reverse complement strand
TTCAATCGAGACAAATCGAGACTAAGCATTAATCAAGTTGTCCGGCATGTCATTGGTCTCTCGACGCTTCGTCCGATTCTTCGGCGCATCGTCCTCTCGTGCGGCCTATTGCCCAATCGGCTAGTTGACTCTGCAACTCTGATGTCCTTGGCGCAATATCCGCTCTTCTTGGCCCGATGCCCGAATCCACGGCCCGAAACCTTCTGTTGATACGTCTACCGATCCACTGGCCCGACGTCCAATCTTCTGACATGTTCCTCTGGCCTAACATGATTTTCCTACTTTAATTGTCTTATCTTGATCGAAGTATCCTGTGTCACTCAAAATGCAGATTAAATCATAAACACATATAAGTGGTTTCATCATCAAAATACGAGATTCAACATGCTCGACGACTATACAACCTGCATTTATAGGACTAAAATAACCACAAGAGCCAACTAAAATGGGGCTCTAAAATAGGACATTCATGTCTATTTTAAGTCTTTTATATGTTGTATAAAACATGAACAAAATCGAAAGACATGAATATATATAAGTATTACATCAAATACTATATGTACATATCCATGACAGAATGGAACATTGATGAAGGTGTTACAAGCACATGACAATCATATGACACAAAGGGGTTGTTGAATATCAGATTTTGATGATGAAATCAATTAATAAAGTTATAATCTAATCAGCGTTTAAGTAATGCAGGACTAACTTCAATCATGGAAAGATAAATCGATTGAAGTACGAAGAATCAGACGTTGGGCTAGAGTGGAACATGTCAGAAGATTGGACGTCAAGCCGGAGGACTGGTCAACGTGCCGGAAGGACTTTGTGTCATGAGTTCAGGCATCAGGCTACAAGGATCAAACATTACGTCACGAAGATTAGATGTTGTGGGAGGTCAACATGCCAATGGATCGGGCAATACATCGAAGGAGAGGACAATGCGCCGAAGGTTTGGACGAAGCGTCGGATGAACTAATGACATGCCAGACAACATAGGATTTATGCTTACAATCATGTATGTCTAGATCGAAGTAGTCTAGGTCTTAATTGAGTTAGTTTTGGGTATAACTATGCTAACTTAATTAAGGGCTCATTGGGCTTGATTTAGGGTTGATTTGGGCCCATTGGGAGGCTCATTCAATGATCCAGAGTTAGGTCAGGCGGTGACATCGCCAGACCAGGCGGTAAAACCACCTATGAGTTGAAATGTACGAAGTGTACATTTTTTGGAAGACCTAGCGATGGTACCGCTAGTGTCAAGCGGTGGTACCTCCCATACTAGCAGTAGTACCACTAGTACACGGTCTTCAAGGGTGCTAAGCGGTAGTACCGCCTAGATTAGGCGATGGTACCGCCAGTTGGCACTGCTATAAGCGATGGTACCACTAGTACCCCGGAAACCCAGGCTAAGACCTTTTTTGGCCCCTTTTTTAAGTTATTTGGAGTTTATAAATATCCCAGTTATTTCTTCTTGAGTAAGCATGAAAAATAGTAGAAAGGGGAAAGAATATTTGAGAAAAAAGAGTTATAATCTCTCTTGAGTTAGTGAATCTCTTCCTCCTAGAGTTAGAAGTTTTCTAAGGGAGAAGTGAGGTCTAATTATAAAAAAGAGGTATGAAGGTTCTCTCCTAAGCATGTGAAAAGGAAAAAAGATATAAAGAGGGTAGTTGATCTTCGTCCATTGAAAAGAAGATCGGTAGTGAAAGTTAGTGGCCTTGAGTGAAGAGGAATCGAGAGTGAACGTAGGTCGAGACGACCGAACCATTATAAATCGGTTTGTATTTCTATTTATATTTTTTATTTATATTAGAAACTAATTTACTTACTCATTACTCTTACAAACGTTTTTAAATTAAATACATTTCTAATACTAGTTTGATCGAACGAAATTTTTAAAATCATAATTTTATGAAAGTACTAATTCACCCCTCTCCCTTGTTAGTGTCATTTACAATCCTAATAGTTGGTATCAAAGCCAAGTTTCTCTCGATTAGTTTAACACCCAAGAGAAATTAAATGACTTTTGCCGGTAATCTATAGGGAAAACTCGATCACTCATCCTCTTATGTTCAATATGACAGACTAAACGTATTGGAACATACGAATAAGGATTTTTTTTTTCTATAGACTTTGATTTATAGAATATTATAGAATATAGTTTTAAAAAATCCTCTAAACCTATGAATGAATGGAATGATTTTGATAAAAAATTATTTTTGTTAAATACTAAAGCAATGAGTGTTTTATTTTGTACTTTTGATAAAAATGAGTTTAATCATGTTTCAACTTATGAAACTGTACACGATATTTGGCACATACTTGAAGTTATTTATAAAGACATAAGTAGAGTAAAAGAATCTAAAATTAACCATTTATTACATAGTTTTGAATTATTTCGAAAAAGCCAAGTGAAACTATTGGTGACATGTACATTTGTTTTACGGATGTTGTCAATGGTTTGAAACCTCTTGATAAATCTTTTACTAATCTTGAACTTGTTAATAAAATTTTAAAATCTCTTCTAAAAAATTAGGATCCAAAAGTAACTACTATTCAAAAAGTAAAAGATTTGAACTATTTTTCTCTCGAAGAACTCATAGGGTCATTAATGACCTATGAAATCACTTGCGAGGCACATGATGAATATGAGAACAACTTTCCAAAGAACATAAAGGATATTGTATTTAGAACAAAAGAAGACTACTTGAACCAAAGCTAAATGATAATGACATAGAACTCCTCACAAGAAAATTTAAAAAGTTTATAAAATAAGAATCTAAAAATAAATTTTAAAAGGACATAATAACTTGCTATGAATGTAAAAAGTCAGGGCACTTCAAAAGCCAATGTCCACAATTGAAGAAGAAGCTGCCAAAGAAGAAAAAAGCACTCAAGGTCACTTGGGATGAATCGAGTGCATTCGAAGATGAGGAGCAAACCAATAAAGACGAAATTGTGAACTACGCTTTGATGGCTCTTAACAACGAGATAAGCGACTCAACCGAAACCCCTTTACCTTACAATGAATTACTTGATACTTTTCATGATTTGTATGATGACTTTAAATTAGTTGGTAAAAAATATAAATTGTTATAAAAGAATCATGCTTCTCTCTCTAGTAAATTTAAAAATTTTAAAAATGAGCATGATAATTATATGTTAACCTCTTATACTAAATTTGAAGAGTTAGACTTATTCCAAAAGGGAAATGTGGCATTACAACAAACATTAAAAAATTTTAAAATTGATAGCAAATCATTAAACATAAACAAATGTCATGTACATAGAAAATAAGGAATTGACTTTATGACTACTAACACTCAATAAGTAACACTCAACAAAAGTCGACTATATTTATTAAATGATCCATATTGCATGTTTCTCCTAAGGTTAAGTATAATTTTTATGGTAAATATAGATATTGTATTTATAAATGTTCATTTAAAAAGTATGGCTTGCATAAATTAGTTTGGGTTCCTAAAGGAACCATGAATGACTTAATGCCAAAAATCAAGATAGATATATGAGGGACCCAAAGTTAAATTAGTACACAGAACAAACTTATCTTTCTTGTAAAAATATCTATAATCAAAAGCTAGGAGTAAAAGATAATATCTTGATAATGGATGCTTAAGTCATATGACCGAAAATCTAACACACTTCGTAAAGCTCATTTGCCAAAACAACAATAATAAAGAAAAGATTATTGGAATTAGAATTATTTATAACAAATCAAATCTATTGATTGGAGATGCTTTAATGTGTTATACCTTGTATGCAATCAATCGCATAAATTGAAACAAAAAAAGAAAAATATATTTTTCTTGAAAATTTTTCAATCTCTATCTTATCAAATTTTTCAATAAGAGATTGATGAATCTATTTATGATATCTTTGAATCTCTTGAACTATAAAAGTGATTTTGATGATTTAATTTGAATGAGTTTTATCCAAATCATTTATTTGATACTTGAGATTTATTATTTGTTCTCCTATGTTTCTGTTTGCTAGTTACTAAAGAAGAGAATTATCTAAATGAATCATTAATTTTCTTTTGATTTCTTGGAATTCATGACTTGAGATTTCTCTTGTATGAATCAAGATCTGATCTCATAAGATTTCTTTTTGCTATTTACCATAGAGGAGATTTATCTAAATAAATCATGATTTTTCTCTTGATTTCTCGGTATTCACAACTTGAAATTTATTTATTTCATATGACTTCTTTGTGTTTATAACATGTAAACCCCATCATCAAATCAAACTTATCTTTGATATCTTTCATGTGATAATTTGAACATTGATGTAGATTTTGCACCATTATATCTTTTCCTTCTTTTTTAGAATTGCTAGCTTGCACATTTCAAGAAAAAGTAAAAACTTACAAACATGCACATCTTAAGAGAAGAAGCAAAGAATTGGTAGAAGCAAAAATTGATAACTTACACATTTTAAAAAATTGCTAGCTTGCATATTTAAAAAAAACTTGCTAGTTGCCCTTTTCTACTTTTGTTAATGACAAAGGAAGAAAAATTATGATGGTTTAAAATCTGAATCATGTATGAGATGATGTACTTCGATAATGATTTTATGTTTTGAAATTATATATGCAATACTTTAACTTATGATTATGATGCATGCAATGATAGTTTAACTATAATGTGTTGATATGACCATTGCAAAATCATTAAAATTGTTTCGACATTGAATTCTAAGGTTATCATTTTCTACATTCAAAGTTTATTTCTATATGGCATATAGATAGGGGGAATTTAGTTTTAATTCTATCATCAATTGGTTATCATCAAAAAGGGAGAGATTGTTGAATCTTGGATTTTGATGATGAAGTTATAATTTAATTAGTATTTAAGTGATGTAGGACTAACTTTGATCATGAAAAGATAAATTGATTGAAGCAAGAAGAATCAGACGTTGGGCTAGAATGGAACATATCAAAAGATTAGACATCAAGCCAAAGGACTGGTTGACATGCCGAAAGGACTTCATACCATGAGTTCGGGCATTGGGCCAGAAGGAATGGACATTGCGCTAAGAAGATCAGATGTTGCGGGAGGTCAACATGTCGATGGATTGAGTAATACACTGAAGGAGAGAACAATGTGCTAAAGGTTCAAACAAAGCATCGAATGAATCAATGACATGTCGGACAATACAGGATTCATACTTGTAATCATATGTGTCTAGATCAAAGTAGTCTAGGTCTTCATTGAGTTAGTTTTGGGTGTAACCATGCTAACTCAATTGGGGGCCTGAGTTGGGGCTGATTTGGGCCCATTGGGAGGCCCATTCAATGACCCAAAGTTAGGTCAGGTGATGGCACCGCCAGACCAGGCAGTGGAATCGCCTATGAGTTGAAATGTATGAAGTGTATATTTTCCAGAAGACCTAGTGGTGGTACTGCCTAGATTGGCAATAGTACCGCCCAGACTATAATAGTACCGCTAGTACATGATCTTCAAGGGTGTCAAGTAATAGTATTGCCCAGACTAGATGGTGGTACCTCTAGTTGGCAGTACTGTAAGTGGTGGTACCACCAAGCATAAACAGTGGTATCGCTAGTACCCCAGCAATCCGAGATGAGACTTTTTTTTACTCTATTTTTTAAGTTATTTGGGTCTATAAATATCTCATTTATTCCTGCTTGGATAAGCAAGAAAAAAAAGTATAAAGGGAAAAAAATACTTAAGAAAAAAGAGTTGTAATCTCTCTTGAGTTAGTGAGTCTCTTCCTCCAAAAATTAAAAGTTCGAGGGTTCTCTTCTGAGCCTGTGAAAAGGAGAAAAAGTTGTAAAGAGGATAGTTGATCTTCACTTATTAAAAAGAAGATCGATAGTGAAAGCTGATGGCCTCGAATAAAAAAAAATTGGGAGTGAACGTAGGTCGAGACAAACGAACCACTATAAATCAGTTTACATTTATATTTATGCTTTTCATATATATTACAAACTGATTTACTTGATCACTATCCTTACAAACGTTTTTAAGTTAAACACATTTTCGATATGGGTTTGATCAAAGGAAATTTTCACAATCGTAATTTTACGAAAGTATTAATTCACCCCTCTTAGTGTCGTTTACGATCCTAACAAGGGTGACCTCTCCTTTTAATATTCTCATAAGAATCTTCCTCTTCCCACGTAAATACTATTTAAAAATATTATTAATTAAAGTAATTTTTAATGGGCTTAGTGTTTCCAATACTCTCATCAAAACATTTAAGGCTATTTAAAACATTGTAGCCCAAACAAATAAACTAAAAATCTAATTGAAACAAACTCAAATAAAAAAAAAGGAATTCAGATATCTATCCTTATTGGTTTAGATACAAAAGTAAACAAATAGGATGATTCGTCGGTCTATTATAATATTTCTAAAAATACTATAAATATATTTAAAAATGCTATAATCGAGAACTTAGATCAGTCCAAAATCAGTGATTCAGTTCGATGTATAGACTGATCAATCAAAACAAAAAAAAATATTCTTATGTCATATCTGGATTATTTCAAGAATTATGAAAAGGTAATGGAACCCCAGAAATATGAAAAGAGGTACCTCATGAAAATAATATCTTTCTCAAGATTCACCCTATTATTTAATTTATATTAGTTATTATTTATTTTGGATATGTCATTATATTAAGTGAATGCATTGATTGAAATGAATATACTTTAAAAAGAGGGAGAATAGTTACTTGGTGACACTTTTGTCACCTTGAAAGAAAAAAAAAAAAAAGGTGTGCCATGCTTAAATAATCAAAGTTATTCGCCCTCGGTTTTCTTAGTTTGATCATACACAATCTTGGTTTGCCATGCTTGATTGAATTATCTTGTATATGTTTTCCACCATAAGGAGTTTGGTTTAACTCAAGAAGAAATTAGCTGCCCTTGTTTTTTACTCAGAATTGACCAAATAAAATCCTGATTGAATTTATATGTTACATATGTTTTCCACCATAATTAGTTGTTTGGTTTAACTTAACAAGACATAATGTAGAATGGGCTTGATTAGGATTACTCCTAATCAAGTTGCTAACGTGAACGATGCTAACGTACGCATAGAATTCTCTAGAAAAAAGGGGTAGATTTTTCGAGAAAAGTGTTTTAAATAATTTTTTTAAAGAGGTATTGTTTTATATATTTATCAATTAGTGCTTCCATTTTGCAATGTTTTTCATGATACCCCTGATAAAACTCTCTACCAATCTGATTCCTTAATCAAAGTATTTTTTGAATAAATTTATAATATTTTTAAATTAAAATAAGATTTAAAAATAAATATATATTGATTTAGAAATAAAAATAACCAAATAGGATGATTTCTATATTAGTAATAGTATTTTAATAGATACAATATTTTTATTGATTTAAAAATAAAAATAACCAAATAGAAAGATTTCTATATTAGTTATATTATTCAACTACATCACATGAACATTTAAGACATTATGATAAATAAGAATAATTAATGATTGTTCAATTACTGTATCATATGAACATTTCAGATATTATGATAAATATGAATGCTATTTAAAAATATAAAAAAAAGAAGTTTTTTTGGGAAAAATAAACAACTTCCCGGAATTCAAGAAAAAGACGCCTATGCTATTGCGCCGGAAATACCGATGGACTAAAAGGTCGTCCGATCGGCTAACGTGCTACCGTGAACGCACACAAAGACGCGTGTCCGTCTAAACGACGCGACAACGTGGCCAACACCGCGACGTGGGCGCACGACAAGGAGATCGAGGGACGAAAGACAGCTGTGTCGGCTAAAATGCGCCAGAGTAAAACAACTCTCCAAACAAAAAACGCGCTACAATGCGCGCCGCCCGGGAAATAGGGTCCAGCGAAACCACGCGGCTTAAGCGGCCATTCTGCGCCGCACGCTATCGGCTAACGTGCACCGCCCCTTGCATCAAAGGGTGAAGACCACTGAGCTGTACAACCAACCTAAAGAGGCCCCCATCACCGCATCTAAGAACACATCACCGACTCGTAAATAATAAATAGTGTGCCCCAACATGTTGCTGCCCGTGATGATAGACCACGTGGGTTGTCATCAGTTCACTGCAAGCTGAAGACAACCTGGCTATGACTCGTGTCATGGTGGAGTTCTCTTCCTCGATGCTGCATGCGAACACACACCATCACCACAGCAGGCAGAAAATTAATAGCATTTCGATCTCCTTTGATCAATAATATTTATTACAATATATTTATAGATAGAATAATAAAACATCCAAACTCTTACTCATTTAATCGGTTTATGTCTACAAACGGATTTCGAATGAAGAAGGGGAACTCCTGCTGTTTACAATTCCGTAACACCACAAAGAACAAATCAATCCACGTCTGACGAACCGAATGATCGGATCTTGTTTCACCGCCGGCAGCGGGTGATGGCGGAGCAGCTGCGGGAGTAGGGGTTGGCGCGGGCGCCGGGGCGGCAGTTGTAGTAGGAGGCGCCGCGGCGGGAGCAGGGCACGCTGTCGCGCCTGAGAGCGGCATAGCTGATGTAGTAGGAGCGGGCGAGGATGCGGCGGGTCACCTCCGACCCTAGCTCGAACTCCTCCCCTGCCACGCACTCCGCCACGCTCCCACTGCAGCCGGATCGAACGGGGATCCACCCCAGGGAGAGCTCGTCCCCCGACGCAGCGGCTGCGGCTGCGGCTGCCGCCGAGAGGAGGACCAGGAGGAGGCCGAGAGACATGAGAGAAGGAGCTGCCGAAGATCTTGCCATCTCGATCGCTTTGCTTCTTCCCGTCTTTGCTCCCTTTCCAGTTGTTATATATGGTCGTGCGGGGGAGTCATCTAAGAAGGGTAGGTGGATTGATCTTTGGACTCCGATGTCATCTAAAATTACGACAGTGACCTTTCAGCCTAATTTTTTTAGCCGGTCCAGTCGTCGTTCGTATATATATATATATACATATGATGCATTGATGTAATGTGTTGTAAGTAGTATGGGGTTTACACATGTTGATGTTGAGAAGTACAAGTGGCGAACGGATGAAAGCATGGGTTGAGTCTGTCTGTGATGGAGTCAGGGACAGTTGTACCGCTTGACAAAATGACAGAGGTGTCGCCTTCAACTTGAATGGCAACAGAAGAGAAGGCTTGGAGAGCCACATGCATGTCCTACAGCAACATTATCCTGGCTGGCCGAGAACCGGAGGAAGAAGGCGAGAAAGAAAAAAAGAAATGATTGTAGAAATGGAAATCATTAATTTTGTTGGCCGCGGCGTGATTGAAGAAGAGAGAGAGAGAGAGAGAGAGTAGATGTCGGTGTTCAAAATTGTTCTCTACGCGGTACAGAGAATAAAGTAGTAGGGTGGGGGGTTAGCAACATGGGACGCCTGATCGAGTTTATTATCACGCGTCTTTAATGCTGCACTGCATTACTCTCTCTCATCTAGTGTTATACCACTTTATTATAATTGGAACAATATAAGTGGTATGAGAGAGAATAAAAAATTATTTTAAATTCGTAAGTTGTTTAATAAGTGAAATAGAGATGATAAGTTTTCATCATTCCGAATGACATCATAAAAGAATTTTGTTTTCAGATTTAACGAAATGAACGTATAATCGTTCTGGATATCTAACCATAAACCCAAATACAAATACAGTGGTCTCAAATCGCACGATTAAAGACCTCTAAGATGGGTGGTATAATCTTAAAATAGAAATAGAAAACCATAGCTGGCCATAGACTATGGGAGTAGGCATCCGTTGTCTATTGGAAAACCACACCATCTACTACTGATTGAGCTAATGTTCAGTTACTATTGGAAACGAAAATTTGTACAGAGAAATAAGAAAAAAAAAAGGGGTGTGTGTGTGTGTGTGTAAGTTATCATAACAAGTTTGGAAGAGTCCTTTTGGGGCCATAAATAAGTAATTTACTTGCAAGCAGTTAGTTGTCTGTCCGTAAGCCACTTACAATTACGTGCGTGCTTGTGATTTGGAATGCCGTATATTAAATGTTGTTAAAATTGAATTCAAATACCTCTTATCTCCATCATGCATCCACCTCTTCACATCCTTATTTAAAATTATTGTTCATTTGATGAAAACAGTTCTCTTATCTCAGTTGGTAAAAAATTGAAACCCTCCCTGGTCTGTGCATTAGCAATATAAATTAACCTTTATATTTATAGAGATAAAACTGACATCCTGCCTGGAAACAAAGAGCGACTTAACTATGCTGATGACACCATGGTCGTTAAACATTTTGTAGAGGAAATAAATACATGAAAACTTGACTTTCAACCCCGGAGACTATAATTCTTTTCTTTTTTTTTTATCTTTGTGCAAAAAGATATATATATTTATGATCATAAACTCACAAACACGTGTTCATAAATATCTTCGAGATTCATGAATAATTATATTATCAGCTGATCATAAACTCACAAACATGTATTCTGTTTTCAGTATCTGGGCAGTGGAAAGAGAAATCAAACCATAGTCTTAAGCTTCAACTTAAAACGAGGAACGGTAAAAGAATTTGAGACATGAGGGTGACAGGTGAATTCTTATGGAGTTATATATTGATATCCTTTACTGAAAAATCATAACATGACTCAACAGTACACAAAAAGAAACATCGATATCCCAGATCTAAAAAAAATTATTGGTCCTGACAATCAAAATAACTATAGAATTATGGGTTTACTACGAAGGATTCAAAGATTTAAGCACTCTTGAATGAATTCCTCAGCCAAAAAATGTCAGCATAGGAGAGTTTCACTAAAATTGACTCACTTTATCCCATGGAATGATGGCAGAACGGCAACAAGTGGGTCACCATAGCCAACAGCTTCTGTAAGGGGACAAAGTTGGTGAGCAGACAAGTAAACATCTTAGCACAAAAATATGCTTACAGGAAATACAAACATGAAAATAACATTGTAAGTAAAATCACATTCACAAGATGAGGCCAAACAGAGACAATCCCATCAAAGTGGTTTTAACTTTAATTATATTGTGTTTCCATCTACAATTTCTTCCTCCAAAAGTGTGTGTAATTGACAAAATCAGGAGAGTTCAAAAGTTTCACTCATTTCTCCAACCACCCAAAGCATTCCTGGTAAATCCAACACATTAGCCTAGCCGTCAACCACATTATGGGATATTCTGAACTATAAATGGCCCTCTTTCAGCCACACTCCCTATCCCTTTGTGCAACACATCAGCAATCGTCATTTCCCATGAATGCAATATTTATTTCAGCTGGTGACCCTGAATCCATGGCAAGTCTCTTCCTGTCAACCCTCATCTTTGACCTAAATGTTTCTCTGGTGGGTTTCTTTAGAAGATAGCTTAAGTTAATTGGCAGGCAAAGTTGAGACTAAGTTAACTTGCATGAAAATTGTGTTCATGTATGGGTATCCGTACCAACAATCTCCGAAGCTAATAAAGAACACCGTTTCATTCCTTCTTTTTGTTAAATGTTTTAGTTAGTGGCGTTCAAGCATATGTTTGCATGACAATAACATTAAGATTCTTTTTTGTTTGAACTATACATCTTAAAGTCTTAACATATTTATGTTTTCCTCGTACGATCTTCTTTGCTAGGAAATTACTGCATGTCAAACTGTTACAAAGAGAATTGCATCTTTCGCAAGTGGTTGGAGTCCATATTATTAAAGAAAACTAAAATGGAAAAGCTATTCATAGTGAAGTTACAAACTGTGATTCTGGGGGCCAGTGAATGACAAAATGACAGAGGTGTCGCCTTCAACTTGAATGGCAACAGAAGAGAAGGCTTGGAGAGCCACATGCATGTCCTACTGCAACATTATCCTGGCTGGCGGAGAACAAAAAAAGGATTTTTAGGTCTTATACTGGAGGAAGGTGCGAAGAAAAAATATATGATTGTAGAAAAGGAAATCATTAATTTTGTTGGCCGCAGCATGATTGAAGAAGAGAGAGAGAGAGAGAGAGTAGATGTCGGTGTTCAAATTTGTTCTCTATGCAGTATAGAGAATAATATAGTAGGGTGGGGAGTTAGCTACATGGGACACCTGATCAAGTTTATTTTCATGCGTCTTTAATGGGGCACCTGAGCATGATGCAGATCTCAAGAAAATCAAGTTACATCTTCACATTCAAACTTACAGAGATATGCATGATCATATTTGACAGACTCGAGTTTTCAATATCTTGCTTCTAGTATGTATGTTCCATATACATGGGACATAATAGGAGGGAGAAGGAAAGTAGAGGGGTTGGTGAAGTGGTGTAAAATATGTAATTTTGGCCCAGGCATTGGTTCCTTCATCATTATTGCTTTAAGAGAATAAGAGCAGTGTGAGGAAAGAAATGGCACAGTTAATGAGTTGCTTTCGCTTTCTATTGCCAACCAACAACAGTGAGGAACCATATCTAATGGCAAAAGATATAATAATGGAGAAGAGGATTAAGGAGAGGTGTTTGGAATAACAAGATTCTATCATGAACCTCTGAGAGGTCAAGGATAGAATGTTTGATTAGCCACAAGGGCAAAGGTGAAAATTGTGCCCTGCTTGAGTTATTCTAATTCTTACCTTACCTAACTGGAACTCTTGATTAGGATCTGATCACGATAAGGATTCAACAGCTACATTGGCAAATTACCTAACTGTAACTGTCAATCAGGATCTGATCACAATAAGGATTCAACAGGCTATATTGGCAAATTTCAGTTTGACAGGAAAAAAATAGCATACTCAACTTTACAGAGATGTCTACACAAAACTCCTCATTAACTATGTTCATACCAATATTTAAGAAAAGGGGTAGGGTTGAGGAATGTTATCATGCTTGATTCATTATCGTGCTCTAATGAACAAAATCACATATAAGCAGAATAAGGGAATTATTTCTGAGCAATGTCTGCACCATTTTATTTTGTATCTGAGTAGAGGTTATGTGAGTCAGATCATCAATGAAACAATAGCAAGCAATTAATTCAAAGAAATAGCCAAAGAAAATCGAAGATAACCAATACAGAAGCAAATTAATTAACATATTATGATTAATTTGGACTCTTCTGGTAAGGGAGGAGGCCAATGGCGCCTGGCTCCAAGAATGTTAGTATGCAGCTGATCAATTGAAATGGTGAATGATCAACAGGGTAATTTTAGTAATATTGAGAATAAGAGTTGTCATGGACTTTCATATTCTAATCCAAGAAGATATAGGCAACTTAGGTCTAGCCAGCAAATAGCAAGCACAACCAGAGTTTTGCGTATGATCAAATATAAATGAATTCTTGTGAATGGATCTTGATTTTTACCTCCATCCTCGTAGATTATCTTTAATACTTCTCCAGCAACATCTGACTGCACAAAAAAATCAAGGTGTTATCCACTACCATGAAGTTGTTTGAACACACTGGTTTCTTAAGTAGCATCATACCCATGCAAATAATTTATGGGCAGCATTTCAGTAAAACATAAAACATGACAGTAAGTAAAGAAAGGCAACTCACTCTAACAGGAAGTTCATTTCCAAATTGATCCAAGAAACCGATGATTTGCCCTTCTTGGATGATGTCACCCTATTATTCGAGAATTATAAGATCATTAGACAGAAGCTAGTTTGCAGAAATTTATTTGGTAATGTGGCTACAGAAAATAACAAGCCATGAGATTTGTATTATCAGAGAACCTCTTTACAGCTAGGAGGTTGTCTTTTCTCTTTCAATGTTCTTCCTCTTTGAAATAAACCAACCTAAATGGGAAGATGGCAAACATTTTTGTGAAGAAATTTCATAGGAACATTACATAAAAGTAGAAAATAGACCAGCTCATCTGAGTGATGCAAACCGTAGATGATGATACTAGAACATATGCATTCTGTCCAGAAGCATCCAAAGCAGCCAACTTCGATGTCTTTGCTGCAGAGGTGTTGGTAAATGAGCCGAAGGTTGCTGCAGCAGATTCCTGTTCCGCAACAGGAGAGGGAGAAGAAATAGTTTCCACCATTGGCTTGCTTGGAATTGGTGGTGCAGTAATAGGTGACTCAATAGGAGCTGAAACTGAAATTGGAGCCTTTGAATTTCCAGTGTCTCTTTTCAGAAGCATTTCAAAATCACCAACCTGCAGAAAATTCCATGGCAATAATTAGAGATTTAATGCTGATTGGCTAACTGTTTGTTATCTTTAGCTCTAAGTTCCAAAATTCATGGAACCGCCTTTCACATATAGCCCTAACATAAAACTGTGATTATCAAAATTATAGGTTTTTCAATCTAAAAGAGATTTAGTTGGCAATATGATGCTAGCAAGGTAATAGTCCAAAAAGTAAATCCCGTTCCAGAACAAGCACGAAACATGAATCAACAACAGAAGGTTCTAGAAACAGTAATAACATCATGTAAAATTTCTTCCAGGCACTCAAGTGGCTTACAACAAACAGATAATGTTCTCGCTATAATGATCATCAATCAGAATGTGCAATGCAATGCTGATGCAAGAATTGCCTTTCTAAGATGTCAAAGGTACCTTTAGTTTGAGCTCTGCAACATCTGTCTGGTCACATACCTCCTCAACCAACGTCTGCAATGGAATATGCAATTTAGGTGATTTTCAAAGTAGTCATGAATCATATTCACAGGAGAGAAAATCTTCTAGTATTAACTAGTCTATCTCAAGCAATTTGCATCCTTTAAACATGAACTTAGAGCACATCCATTCATAAGAAGTGGCCTCAAATGCAAAGGTAATGTCCAAAATTGTGGTACCAGTGTTTATGTTGATATCAAAATGCAGAGAAGTAAATTGGAAAATTTTGTTGTAGAGTCTCTCTTTTGTATTAAAACAGCATCGCCATCAATCAGCTGATAAATCACGTCAAAGGAACAATGCAGTTTCTTACAATAGAAATTAATATTGAATAACAATTGTAGAAAAAAAGAAAAAGAAGTAAAACTCTGTATGAATAATGCGCTATGCCACCAAAATGAAAAGAAAAAAAAAAGATAAAGTGATGAAAGTTATCCTTGTATGATCTATATAACAGACTTAGTGCAGCATCGGGATCCAGAAATATAGCAAGAGTATCCGATAGCATCATTCAGGCACCACCCTATCCCTTAGTAGACATAAGAGATGAACAAATTTCAATATAAATAAGTAATTGAGATTCTATTTTCCAGCTGGTAAGTTTTCTCTATATATAGAACATAGGCTACAGTAGCATCAAGGAAACTTCCAGAGTATAAGTTCTCACAGGATTTGACAAGCTACACTTGCACAAGAATCCTATAGAAGCATATACAGATCATCATTGTTTGTAGGTATGTAGTTACATAGTCATTGGTCACTGTCAGCCAAAAAAATTATTTTTGTGGTATGGTTTGAGAAGTTCGGCACAAGTGAAGCAAACAAATAAAAAAGTTAAAAATGCATTGTTGAATTTTAAAGGCATCAATATAAAACTGGTCCATCATCAATACCATGAAATCCTATACTGAAAATGATGTACCTTGTAGTCACAAACAGTAGGTTCTAGCCTTAATGTTCTCCAATAGGACCAGGAGAGGAGAATTTCATCAAAAAAAGTTGAGAAGAGTGAGCTTACCATTGAAGGTTTGTATGATAAAAAAGACACCCATGAGACAACCGGACATATTATCAAACCTCTACTTGCCTACACTTTCTTCTCAGAGTAAATATGAGAGCGAATGCAGGAAATCTGGCAATCCTTCCATCCTTTCTTCTTAAAATATGTGTTTTAACACAAGGTAATTCATCAACGTGCATGATTGGAACATTCATTACAATTGAAAATCCAAGATAAAATATCCACTAGGAAGTAATTAAACCAACATTGACTTACTTCCCATCTGTTAAGGCATCAAGACATGAAAAAAATACTCCACACATGAAAAGAGATGCACAAATGGCACACATAAATGATGTTCTAATCAGAAGGGATTTGATCTGTTAAAAAGAATGGACAAGACTTAAAGAAAAAGGACCAAGCACCACAAACAGGCAATGGAAAGAAAATGCAGAAGTTCCGCATTCATGGTGATGCAAGTATGATAACAATGAGAACAATCAAGAAATAATAAGTCAATCAATACAAGGATAGGCCAAATGTTCATTATTTGAGATTAGGTTACATTTGATATACACATTTGACATTTCATTGTGGTAAAAACTAAAAAGTGCAGCACCAGCTCCATCTGATTTTAATAACATAAACAGAAATGCACATAGAAATCTGTAGAAAAAGAAGTCTTAGGATCATCTTGTATGCATCATGAATTACATTACTCCATACTTGCAGAAGCCCTTCAATATATTTAAAAACAGCCAGAAAAAGCTTTGACCTGAAATCCACTAGGAAATGTTGACTTGTAAACAGTTTTCTTCTGCAATGTTGCAGTTGCATTCTTCTCATTTATATCAGCTGCATTTAGAGAAGCACAGTTTAGTATCAAGATTGTCTGAATTGCACATGGCTATCAACTTGTAAAGTTGTAATGTTAATTAATAAGTTATAATATAAACATTTGTAAGTTACGAAACTTCCAAAAAGAAGAAAATAGGGCCAAGCGATCAGCTATTTTAATCAATCATGAGAATTAATACTTGTTAGTATAATATGAAATTTCCAAATTGACAAGTATAATTCTCATATATATTAGCTCTTACCCAAACTGACAATCCAGGCAATACTCAAGTATATCATTGATTTCATGCATTAACTTTTTTTTCTCTAGTAATCTTCAGATAATAAATCATATGTTCTAGTGTGTAACTAGCTAACTGCAAGAAACATCAAATATATATATCTATTTTTTGGTACATGCATATGGACTTGAACATCACTTACCATTAGTAGTCAAGGCTGATGTATTTTGTGAGGCCTTTACATGCAGAAATTGTTTTTGGAATGCCCCTGAGGAGATGAGTCTTTGAGGTTCTTCAGAAACTCTCCATAATAAAGATTTCGAATTAAGTGAAGAGTCCACTTGCAAAATTGTCTTAGAAGCACCTAGCAAGAAACAGTAATGCAAATATTCATATAAATGTTGTCTTTCTTCATTGATGAGCTGATAAAAGATGGTAAAGAAAAACACCAGGTGATTACAAAGAATACTTGCAACTGACAAAATAATGAAACCAAGCCAGTTTTTAACCTAGCATCAGCACTATTCTCTGCCTATCAACTTATAAAACTAGTGTTGAACCCTGACTTTAGGAAAATATGGAAACGGGTTCCACTCCTCTGCACAACAACAGACATGAGACAGCAATCCCACCACCCATAGTGATCATGCATGGATCTCAATGTCACCCATCAGCCACTCATGGACATCTCGGGCAACGCATAAACATACGTACAACTAGATCGTTGGAAAAATGGGTAAGAGTGTTATAAAACTCAACAACTAATCAAAATGGGAGTCAATCTTGGATTCAATTTATGAGTATGCAATCTGGGGAGACCAGGCTCAAATATACAAGACAAAGAAATAGACATAAGCCATTATGAATCTCTTGCTGCAAAATTGGCCCTATATTATCTCCACATCTTGATAATTAATCACCCAGTTGTTATCAAGCACTGGTTTCTCTTGGTGTTCCTTCTGAATCAGACGTTTTCTTTTTCTTAATGCACTTTTTTGTAGATGCTAACAACCATTTCTACAACTTTGCCCACTTCAAAGGAAAACCCTAGCTGTTTTTAACAATCACCGATCAAGGAAGAAAGAATCTAAATATTTCAAAAGAAAACGAGAAAAAGCAGCGTAAATTCCCTACCCAGACTCCAATGTATCAAATAACACTTCAAGAACGGAAGAACTCACGGCGCCGAAGAACCACCGTGGCAAGGAGATGGAAGAAGAAAAGGGACTGGCGTCGAGAGATTACCTGGGAACAATCGAAGAGCCATGGCAGATTCCACGGAGGAAAGGCGGATCTGGGATGATCAAAGGAAGAGAGAGAGAGAGAGAGAGAGAGAAGAGAGAGAGAGAGTAGCAGATGAAATAGACCGGCGCTACGTCGGACCCTCGACGTCTCCGCCCTTGATCGCCCTGGTTTCTCCGCCCACTCTTCAGTCGCGAAACGAGTGGGGAAAGGAAACGGATCCGAGAAACGCTGGTGGTGGCCACTTCACGACGCGGCTTATATTACGAATACACGATTAGTTTCCGTAGTTTCGTATATAATTTATACAATTTCTGACTTTTTCTAATTCGTAAGACGAAAAAAATAGATAAGAGTACAAATTTTGGAATTCGATATCATATTTTCTTGAGATTTAGAGATCAAATTTTCATTTGACTGTTCTTATTTTGACATCGTAGATCGATTTTGATGATTAGGCTCCTTTTATCTTGTCATTATAAACGGTGCAATCCTACTAAATTTACCAATTTCTTTTATTGCCTGATAGTTAGTGTACAATGAATGTATCATATTTTGGACTTAAAATCATTAAAGATGAAATCTAGAAGTGCAAATAAAAATTAATTAGATCAAGAAGTTGAACGGACTTCATGCATAATAATGTCACTAGGAATATTATTATAACACTTTTGATATTACAATTAATCTAGATTTGACTAACACTTGATAGTTTGTAGTGACCATCGAATGGTTTTTCTTTGGCTTTATGGCTGATCACAATTATAGCCACGGAGCGGAAAATAGCAATTAAGCCTTTAAAAACGGTCCATTCTACAGTGTACAACAATAACAGAATTGCCATAAAGAGAAAACATGTTTACTGCACGATTTTACGTTTAGCACCATCCAATGTGTTCCTAAGCAACATCGCAACAGTCATGGGGCCAACACCACCAGGAACCGGAGTCAGACACCCGGCCACCTTGCTTGCTTCTTCGAAATCCACATCCCCAACAAGCCTGTAACCTGATTTCCTGCTTGGATCGTCAATGGCGTTGGTCCCGACATCAATAACAGCAGCGCCCGGCTTAATCCAGTCTCCCTTGATCTAAAAAGGACACAACGAAACATTTAGCACTCTGTAATTAAGTCATCACTCCTTTGTAGAACAAGTGGTTAAGCCACTAAACAATTTGGCTATGTCGTTGAGTCCCTCATTTGTTGGTTATCAGATCAATACAAACATTCTATATATGGTTTATAATTTGGCATTATATGATAATACAAACATTCTATATATGGTTCATAATTTCTTTGGGTACTAAATGGCAGACTTACCATCTTCGCTTGTCCAGCAGCAGCGATGACTATGTCCGCTTCACGAATAATGCTTTCAGAGTTAAGAGTGTGGGAATGAACAATGGTTACAGTTGCATCTGCTTTCAGAAGAAGAAGGGAAACAGGTAACCCGACAATGTTGCTCCGACCAACTACAACTGCTCTTTTGCCTTTTAAGCTGATTCCACTGCGTGTTAGAAGTTCAAGACATCCCTGCAAAGGAAAATGCATGAATCGGAGGTTATTGTGATGCCTAAATTTAAATCTTTGGGCATCAATGAAAAATTTTCATATCATAAGATTACCTAGTTCATGATTTTTTGTGATTAAATGTACCTTTGGAGTGCAGGGCTGAAACAACGGCTCTCTACCTTTCATTGCAAGCTTTCCAATATTTAGAGGATGAAATCCATCAACATCTTTCTCAATACTGATTTCACTCAGTACATTCTCTTCATTTATGTGTTTTGGCAAGGGAAGTTGAACAAGAATCCCTGAGAATCCAGCAAAAATGCTTATATTCAAATAAATTTAAAAAATGTCACAGCTGAAAAACATGATGTGATAAAAATATAGTTAAGCTCCATAACGTCCATGATTAGGATTGAGATTAACTAGATTAAGACCCAACAGAATTTCTTTCTGGGCAAAAATAGTGTAATTTGAGAAGACTCATCTCCAGGTCTAACTTGAGATGATCCAGATGCTGTAAAAATGAATACATATGTCACTCCAAAATGTATACTAAAAAATAAACCCATACTACAAATATTTAAATTTTATACAAGCAACAAAATGGTTACTTTTTAGGCTGAAGACATGCCATAGAGGATCCGGAAAGCAATTCCTTCAAAAACAGAGTGTGTCCTGATAGAAAATCACCAAAGCTGACTTATATAATCATTTATTAGGAAAGTTCATGTTGAAGCAATTTGCTGCCTGATGTGGCTCATTAGACATTACAGACTGACAGAAAACCCCTACAGATTTGTCATGTATTCAATTTATTGGATGCAGTATATGTGGTATATGATTCAATATAAGATGACTTGACAAAATGGCAGACAAGGAAGACCATGCAAAACATGAAGTATTACTACTAAGTCCTTCTGGGCATTAACAATGAAGAGTTTTCGGATAGAGAGCGGCTCAGAAATAAAGTGCAAAAGATCATACATCAAGAATTCTAAAAGTTAAAAAGGAATAATAGAACATTTCTGAAAGATGGATTATTTGTAATTTCCTTAAGAATGATCTTGCCTTGTTATATATAAGCTACACAAGCAATAAAATTTTCAGTTGACTAATGCAAATTGCTGACAACCAAACCTGTTTGAAATAGATTAGGCTTGCTATAGACTAGGCTTGCCTGAGATAAGTTTATGGTCTCAAATCTTCACATTTTTTCTTTACCTCTGATGTAGGACGAGAGCGGCACAATATTTTTTTTGATAATAAAGGAATATAAAAGAGGAATAGAAGATATTAACTAAAAGATAATAGGAAAACAAAGGGATAACTATCAGACTTGCTCTGGCTCAGGGAGAATACTCCCAGGATAAAAACCTCGTACCTCCGCACATCTCGCATATAGATGATGCAATCATGACATCAGAAAATAAATGTGGCCTCGCACCACTCACTCACTTAAGGTGGGAAAAAAACTCATGTCATTGATCCATTTCTAATTTATTTGCATTACAATGTTTTTGCCCCTTTTCATAGGCTAAGGACAAGAAAGAAAAGGAAAACATCAAAGTAAAAAAATTACAACGGAATCAAATCAAATATATGATTTGATCTTCCCTTTAAAGAAGATAATATTCTTGAGTGATATACTTCCATCCTCATAAAGATCAATCTTCACAAAATCTTCCATTAAGATTTGGAATCTTCAATTACAATCATAATTTGATTTTTCTCAAATTCTTTCCACATTTTCTTCTTCTTTGAGTAAACTAGGAAACTAGATCAGGTTATTTAGTATGTTGCCATGTGACAACTTATGATATGCAAAATAATCTCTAAACTAATCAAATTTATTTGAATAAAAGATAGATAAGATTGGTTCCACATCAACCTCTCTGTCTTTGCGGGCATGCACATCCCACCTCTGATTCCTACATAACCTAAAGTTTATGTGTAGTAAAAAAGCAAATGTTGATGACCTTGAGATTGAGGATCTGTAATCTAAAACTATGTATATATAGTTGATGCCAGTTTAAATGTCAAGGCATCATGAAATAAATTTAGACCATATATAGTACTTTAAATTTTAACCTGAATTCAACCTGGACCCAACATGACCCAAACAAGTTAGTACAGATTGATTACATGCTAACCCATTTTCAAATGGATGGGGTTCAGATTGAATGCCTTTTAAGTCAAGAAAAATCAAGCAAGCCAACTTGCTTGAATTACAACCTGTACATACCAACGTTGTACTAGTTTTCCCCAATATATCATGAATTGTAGTGAATTAACATTTTCAAAATGCACGAGACTGTCGTAGACTACCTACTGGAGCTAATCTACCAACTGTAATTGAAAAAGTTTTTGAAGTGATATTTCATATTCACTCCAGTGACACACACCAAACTCTATAAAGAAATTATCTCACATAATATGGCTAATGGCACTGACTATTTTCCTTCACATTTCTAAAATTAAGATTGAGCAAGGAGCAAATGAGAGAAGAAAGATCTAAAAGTGCTCAAGAGCCAAGCAGAACATTCAGGTTCTGGTCTACAATGTTGCATTTCTCATAGTCTAATAAACATGAGTTTATCCTAGCCCTTACTAGAACACAATATTTGAATGCAACATTTGAATTTTGCTTCATGTTAAACTGTGCACTTGAAGCCTAGACAAATGCTGACAACAGCAACTCAAGAAAAACATGTAAAAACTCATGCACAACTCTGTTTCATTGCTGTTTCAATAGGTTCATCCTTCTAAAACACAAAAACAGAAGAGAAGCATCAAACATCTCAGAATTTGATGACAGACATGCAAACAATATAATGTACCAAAACTTGTTTAAGAAAACAACATCAACTTAATCTGAGCTTTAAATATCTCTGAGTAACACTAACAAATATATCTGATCATTATCGAAATGTATCCCACTATAGTTGCTCTCATCTCCATAGAAATGGTTTATTCACATATCTCAAAAGGAAAGTCGTCTGCTATGATCTTCAAGAAACCCTTATCTTCCTTTCTATTGAGCTAGAATATGCAACAGAGTGACTTAACCTAACAAATCTCATTGTTGATTTATGACAAACATATTGGAGACTTTAACAAAATAACTGTTTCTTCTCAATCATCTTTGTTAACTGTGACATCAAATACCTCTATCCTGTATTCCAAAGTTAAAGACCAAAAAGCTTAAGAAAACACCTAGACCGTTGCATTCGATTAGCATTTCTCAACTAGTTAGCAATTCTCTTGATAAAGCAATACAGAAAGTTCAATAACATCTCAGTTTAAAGTACACATTCCAGATCCAATAAGAAAGGGTGCCTTCTAAATAAACAAGTATCATATAAATAAACCCAAAGTAATGAGCAAGAAAAATATAATGGAGCCTCCCCATTTACTAGACAATTTTCAGACATTTTTAACTTACTTTTGTTGACTAGCCAAAGTAGGACAATTTGCTTAGTTTTCCATTTGCAAAAAATCGCCCTTTACATCATTATAATAAAAAACTAATGAAAGCGAATAGAAGACTCATTCCAACAGCAAAATTGACTTTTTGAATCAGTAATTTAGCAGCAAACTGAGAGGAAGTAGGAGTGTTCAAGGGAGAACCAGAACAACTTTCCATTCGAACAAGGAACTAAAATGTCGTCCCAGTTCCAATGCCACAAAACGATAAGCACCCTTTGCTTTGTATTTTCACAAGGTCATTTCCATATCAACACATGTACAGTAAAATCTCGGAAATAACCAAGAAGCATTGCAATGATTCAATAGCAACTTTACTATCTCTAAGCCAGTTCCAGAGTAATAACGTCAAAGGAAAAGAGTGTGTGTGTGTGTGTGTGTGTGTGAGCGTGTGTGTGTGTGTATGTGTGTGTGAGAGAGAGAGAGAGAGAGAGAAGCAGATCTCGAGGGTGAACCATGGACATCTGGGTTGTCGTTCAACTCGTGAACCTTAGCGACGACTTCCGCCTCGGAGATCTGCTCGGGGAGGTCGATGTCGAATGACCGGATGCCCACCTCGGAGCAGGCCTTCCGCTTCATGCTCACGTAGCTCAGTGAGTCCTTCCGCGTGCCCACGATCACCACCGCCAGCCCCGGCACCTGCGATTCTCCAACCAAAAATAGTGAAAGAAAGGGCAATCAATCATCGACAGAAATCGATCCAAGAGAGCTCGAACTGGAGACGGCGCGCAGGGTTTCGGATCGATACTTTGTTGTAATTTTGGGAGAGGGATCGGACTTCGTCGGCGATCTCGTTCCGGATTGTTTGGGCGATGGCCTTGCCGTCAATAATCGTCGCCATTGATGAAGATTATTGGATGGACGAAGACGAGAGGAACCAGATTAGGCAGTTGAAGCCGATCTGAGAATATAGGGGGAACAAATGGGGTACACTGAATGGTAAATTGGAGATTTTTGGGGACAAATGACATATAAGCCCTTGTCAATTCATATATATATATATATATATATAATTTTATCTGATCATATATAACTTACGTTTATAATATTAGAATAATCATAAAAGTCAATCAAAATGGGATTGCCAATCCTACTATAGGACCTTTATATGTTATGTAAATATAGACAAAATTAAAAGACACAAACAATAAATCGAATACCCTTTGTGCAAATTTGTCTATGACATTCTTCCCTACTTATTTCTTCGACGTCCTCGTCGAAACCTTTGTGAACGTTATATTTTCTAGCTTTGCTGAATCTTTAATCTTCCGCTCCAATTGTAATGCATCTTTTGATTCTTATCTATTCTTTGCTACTATTATTGAATAGTCGAACTTTGATCCACCAACGCTATTTTAACTCACAAATAACTCTGACTTTGGTGTAGGGTCAGTGGAATTATGTTGATCTTTACTAGTTTCTATATATATCTCAAATAAAGGAAAATATCTTTCTTATTATGCACCAATTTATCAAACGTCTCATACCGCTTGAATTGAATAGATATCTATTAGAGCTTTCAATTGACATCCTATTGGAAAATAAAGCGGATATTCTTGATACCGGGGTAATATATAATGGATTTTGAAAGAAAAACGAATGAACTCACGATAATACTTCAATAAAATTAAGAAAACAACTCACAATCAAGTTTACAATCACAAAGAGATATAAAAAGTTCATCACCCTAAGGAAGATAAACAAGAATACAAAACTGAAAACAAAAGACTTACTACTCAAGGAAGCATTCAAAAGATATAGAGTTTAGAGAACTCCAAGAGAGTTTCTGCCAATACTATCAGTTTATAAACTCATTTCTAACCCTAAAATATCAAAATAAGTATCAGTGCATGAAACAACCCTTCATGCATAGGGAATTAAGAAATTAAGTGTTTTATAGCTAGTAACTAACCCCTTTAATGCATTCCTTAGTCACGAAGAAAAGCACATTAAAACAGTTTTAATTTTGTCTAAGAAATATGTTCATGAGCTGTCATATTTGAGTGGGCTAGGTTAAATGCTACGAGACAACATTATGGACTATAGAAAATACCATAGGATAAGCAAGATCCACACGAGCTAAATGTAGCAAATTAGGCACTCTCATATCAATCTCCCTTGGTTGAAAAAGACTTATCCTCAAGTCCTTATTTGTTCCATCAACATAATTATGAGAATGACTTAAATTAGCCATATTGAATGTTGGGGACACTCCATAATCTTCAGGTAGCTCGATCTCATAAGCATTCTTGTCAATTCTCTTAAGTACCTTGAATGGACTATCAAGTCTTTGGTTTCAATTTCCCAAATTTTCCTGGTAGGAACCTCTCATTCCTTAAATAAATCCAAACTAAATCACCTGCATTAAACTACATATGTTTTTTGTGTTTATTGACAGCTTGCATGTACCTCTCATTTTATTTTTCAATGGTTGCTTTAACACCTTCATGCAGCTTCTTTATCTACTTAGCCCTCTCATTAGCATCTCCACTAAATTGTTTAGTTATAGAATGAGGGACTAAGTCCAAAGGACCAGTAGGATTAGCACCATAAACAATCTCAAAAAGACTTTTACCAATGCTATGATGCATGGAATAATCATAGACAAACTCAATTTATGGAAGAATAAGATCTCACTGCTTAATGTTCTTATCAACATAGCTTCTAAGCAAGTTTCTCAAGCTTATGTTCGTCACCTCAGTTTACCCATCAGTTTGTGGATGATGTGAACTACTGAAATTCAAAGAAGTACGTAGCTTTCTCCAAAGAGTTCTCCAAAAATGACAAAATTTTTGAATCTCGATCAAATACAATAGTTCTTAGAATAGCATGCAATCTAACAATCTCCTTGAAATACAAATTAGCAATATGAGATGCATCATTTGATTTATTGTAGGGAATAAAGTGATCATAATATAGGACAAATGGCTTGGCAAGAAGATACTGACTCCAATGAGATAAAGCTCGATAAATGGTATAGAACTCATTATCATATATAGAATATCTCTTTCTTGTATCATTCTGCTTCTCATTAAAAAAAGCAATGGGTTTTCCATCTTGACTCAAAATAGCACCAATTCCCACATTAGATATATAACATTCAACTTCAAACACCTTATCAAAATTAGTTAGTACTAAGATAGGAGCTTCGATCACATTTCTTTTTAATAGCTCAAAAACATCATTAGCCTCATTAGTCCATTTGAATTTATCACCTTTTAGACATTTTATGATTAGAGCAATAATAGAGCGGAGACCCTTAATGAATTTTCTGTAAAAAGAAGTTAAGCCTTGGAAACTCCTCACATCATGCAATGAAGCAAGTGTTGGCCAATTAAGAATAGCTTCTACCTTACTTTGATCCATCATGATTCCATTTTTCGAAATAACATATCCCAAAAACACTACACTAGGAGTAAAAAAATTATACTTCTTCAAATTAGCATAAAGCCTTTGCCATCTCAAAATAAAAAAGATCTTCCTAAGATGATTTATATCCTCCTCTTCACCCTTGTTGTACACCAATATTTTATCAAAGTAAACCACAATAAAAGTCTCAATGCATGGCTTAAGTATGTGATTCATAAATCTCATGAAAGTGTTAGGAGCATTAGATAACTCAAATGGCATAACCAACCATTTATATAAGCCTTCTCTATTTTTAAATATTATTTTCTACTCATCTCCAGGCCTCATTCTTATTTGGTGATAGCCACTCCTCAAATCAATCTTAAAGAAAATAGAAGCACCATATAATTGATCAAGTAAATCATTTAACCTTGGAACGGGAAAACAATAGTCAATTATGATTTTGTTGATGGCGCGACTGTCCACACACATTCTCTAAGAACCATCCTTCTTAGGCACCACCAATAAGGCTGGAACCGCATAAGGACTCATGCTCTCCCGAATCAACCCTTTTTTCCATCAACTCATCCACTTGCCTTTGAAGTTCTTCATGCTCCTTGGGATTCATTCTGTAGGTTGCCTTGTTGGATAGGACAACCCCTAGAATAAGATCAACGTGATGTTGGATGTCACTCAAAGGTGGAAGGCCATATAGAATCTCTTCTGGTATAACATCTTGAAACTCCTCCAGGATTGGTTTCATGATTGCTGGTGTTTCCTTGTGTTGTTCATTCTCCTCTACTACTACTAGAGCCAAAACATGACCATCCATTTCTAATTCACCCTTGTATTCACCATAAGACATAAAAGCACTAACTTTCTTCTTTAGTGCACTGATTTCATAAGGTTGTAATGAAGCTAAAATAATATTCTTTTCATTCACTTTAAAAGAATATGTATATTTGTAGCCATCATACAACACCCTCCTATCAGAATGTCAATGTCTATCCAACAACAAATAACAAGCATCCATAGGAGCAACATCATACCATACTTCATCTTTATAATACTTACCAATTGAAAATAAAACTAAACATCTTTTATTTACTATGTCATTTCCTTTTTGCAACCAGTATAATTGGTAAGGATATGGATGAGGGATTGTGTCCAACTTTAGCATATGCACTATCTTTAAAGATATCACATTCTCAAAGCTGCCACTATCAATGATCACCAAGCATACCTTATCATAAGAAGTGCATTTGGTGTGAAACACATTCTTTCTCACCCAACTTTCATCCTTAGCCACATAGGACACTTGTAAGCTACGTTGTAACACAATAGGCAAACCATAATCAGCATAAATAATATCTTTCTCATCATCATTATATTTTAGTTTGTCGTTAGCTTCATTTTCTTCTTCATCACTATAATCTTCAACCAAAGAAACAATTCTCCTATTTAGATAATCTGAAACAATATGCCTAAAACCATGACATTTGAAGCATTTTCGACCACTTAGGGTAGAAGAATTAAGTATTTGTTTGCTACCAGCAAATCCTTTACCCTTGTTTTGCACCTTTGATACCACCTTACTCTAGAGAGTAGGCTTGGAATTTTCTCCTTTAATATAGCCTTCTTTTTATCCGTACCGAGAACTCCTTTCAAACTTCTGTTATCTTTTAACTTTTAAAGCCAACTTGCTTATATCATTTAAAGACCAATATGGTTGGAATTGAACCATTTTAGCAATCTCATATTTCAGACCTCATAAGTATCTTGCAATAGTATGCTATTCTGGTTTCACAAGCTCTTCTTTTAATATAAGATTATCAAACTCTATCGTGTACTCTTCCACACTAAGATCTTTTTGCTTGAAATCATAGATTTTGAGAAAGATCTCTTGCTTATAGTTCTCAGGTAAATATTTCTTCTTCAACTCCCTTTTCATTTTCTCCCATGTTATGTTCTTACTCTTCCCCTCACATTTTCTTTACTTCTTCAAATTTTTCCATAAAAAAGATGCATTTCATCTGAGTTTGAGTGCCACAAGCTTTACCTTCTTTTTATTGAATCCTAGATTTTGATGATGAAATCAATTGATGAAGTTATGAACTAACGAGTGTTTGAGAAAGATAACATAGGGCTAATGTAATCATGGAAAGACAAATCGATTGAAGCAGGAGAATCAGACATTGGGCAGGAGTAGATCATGTTAGAGATCGGGCATCGGGTTGGAAGGATCGGATATTACGCCAAGATCAGATGTTGCGGGAGTCAACATACCGATGGATCGAGCAATACGCCGAAGGAAAGGATGACGCATCAGAAGTTCAGACGAACTGTCGGATAAACCAATGATATGTCGGACAATATAGGATTTATAATTGTAATCATTTATGTCTTGATCAAAGTAGTTTAAGTTCTAATTAAGTTGGTTTTGAGTATAACTATGCCAACTTAATTAAGGGCCTATTGAGCCTGAATCAGGGCTGAATTGGGCTTATTGGAAAGTCAATTCAGTGACCTAATGTTGAGTCAGGTGATGACACCGTTAGACCAGGAGATGGAACCGCTTGTGAACTAGAAAGTACAAAGTATACATTTCTAGAAGACCCGACGATGGTACCGTCAGTGTTAAGCGATAGTACCACACAGACTGGCGATGGTACCACCAGAACATAATCTTCTAGGCTATCAAGTAGTGGTACCACTCAGGCAAGCGGTGGTACCGCCAGTGCTCAATGTGGCAGGCGATGGTACCGCCCAACACTAGTAGTAGTACCACCAGTACCCCAAAAACCTGGGGATGAGACCTTTTGGATTTATTTTTGAAGTTATTTGGGGCCTATAAATACCCCACACATTATTGCTTGAGATAGTAAGAAAAGAGCATGAAAAACTTGTGATTCTAAATATGTAAACTCTATTAAAAGTGTTGAGTTCCTTCCTTCTTAAGCTTCTAAGTGATTCTTAGGGAGGTGTGAGGATTACTTATAAAAGAGAGTTGTAAAAGTTCTCTCCTAAGCCTGCGAAAAAGATAAAAGAGTTGTAACAAGGATAATTGATGTTCACTCATTGAAAAGAAGATCGTTAGTAAAAGTCAATGGCCTCGATGGAGGAGGAATTGGGAGTGGACATAGGTCGCGACGATCAAACCACTATAAATCCTGTATGTATTTTCTTTTATGCTATTCATTTCTATTACTTACTGATTTAATTACTTACTACACTTACTCATATTCTAAGTTAAACATATTTTCGATACCGATTTCTTCGAATGAATTTTAGAATCGTGGGCCAAGAAGAGTGGATATTGCATCAAGGAAATCAGAGTTACAGAGGTCAACTGGCTGATTAGGCAATAGGCCGCAAGAGAGGATGATGCGCCAAACAATCGGACAAGGCATCGATGAACCAATGACATGCTGGACAACATCTGATTAGCTTAGTATTAATAGTATTAATTGTCTAGATCGAAGTGTGTTTTACATGTGCAGGATTAACTACGATAGCAAGACATAAAGCAAAAATGAAGTCCTGGAGTCAAGAACGAGATTTCGTTGAAAGTTTGAGAGTTCGTCGGAAGTCCGGACATTTGTCGGAAGTTCTATCGAAATTGATGAAGAAGTCCCAGAGCCTGCCAAAGAAGCTCATTGGAACTTGTCAAGAAGATCGTCGTGAAGTCCAAGAGCTTGTCGGGAGTCCGTTGGAACATTGCCGAGAGATCATCGGAAGTTCATCGGAAGATCGTCGGAAGCTCGCCGGAAGAAACCTAGACTAACTAGACTAGATTTGCTTAGTGTATACCTTAAATTTCATAGTTAGTATATAATTAGGATTAAAATTGGGTCAACCCAATTAGAGGACAGTTGGGCCCAAGTTTGGGCTATGTTGGGCTAAGAGAAAGGCCCAAATAGTGACCAAACAAGTGAAACTGTCGTGGCACAGTCTCTGAGAATGTGTCAGGCAGTGGTACCGCCAGTCTGGGCAGTGATTCCGCCCAAACACAGTCTTCAAGAGACTGTCAGATGGTGGTACCGCCTAGTGTCAGGCTACAGGCGGTGGTACCGCCCAGTGCAGGCGGTGGTATTGCCCATACCCCAAAATTTTCAGGATTTGAATTTTGGCTCCAAGTTTTGAAGCCATTTAGGGTCTATAAATACTCCAGTTATTCCTACATGGAGTAGGAAGAAAAATGAATAAAAACTTTGTGTTTCTAGAGTTGAAAACCCTTGTAAAGTATAGAGTCCCTCCTAAAGTTTAGAGACCATTCTAAGGGAGAGTGTGAGGGAAGCTTTGTAAAAATGGGGTATAAAGGTTCTCTCCTGAGCCTGTAAAATGAGAATAGAGTTGTAAGAAGGAGGTTGATCTTCGCCTATTAAAGGAATATCGTTAGTGGATACCGGTGGCCTCGATGGAAGAGGAATCGATGGAGTGGATGTAGATCACGACGACCGAACCACTATAACTCGGTTTGTATTTACTTCTTGCAATTTACATTAACTGCAAATTGCCTTTCTTTACTCTCACTGCTCTACTTTCTCTTTACATACTTACGTAAGTATTTTTAAGTTGAACATATTTTCGATCGGTTTTAATCGTACGAAAATTCTTCAAACCGAAGTTTTTACCGCTGCACTAATTCACCCCCCCCTCTTAGTGCCAACTCGTTCCTAACAGTCATCAACATTTATTTTACCTTCAAACTCTGAAATATCTAATATTGGGTTGTATTTGTTCTGCCACTCATCTTGGACATCATGCCTTGCTCGAAATCTTCGTAACTCCCTTGAGTGAGGAGGTGTATCATCATTAAAAACATACTTTTGGGCATCATTTTCTTGCTGGTTGTTTCTATTTTGAAGTTCTTCAATGATTTCATTTTTTTTTTGTAGACTATGTAGCAATCTTCGTAGTTACAGTCTCAAGGACTCAATATCATCTTCATGGCCGCTACTTTCACCAATTTTATCCTTTTCATTCCAACTTGCCATGATCTCTAACATTTAGCTCTGATACCAAATTGATACCAAGGTAATATGGAATGGATTTTGAAAGAAAGTAGATAGTACAGTTGTAATTGCTAAAATAAGTTCTTCAGATGGAAAAGGAATGAACTCATGATAATACTTTAATAAAATCAAGAAAACAGCTCACCATCAAGTTTAAAATCACAAAGGGATACAAAAAGTTCACCACTCTAAGAAAAATAAATAAGAATACAAAACTAAAAATAAAAGACTCACCACTCAATGAAGTATCCAAGAGACAAAGTGTAAGAAAGAACTCCAAGAGAGTTTATGTCAATACCATTAGTTTCTAAACTTCTTTCTAATCCTAAAACTCCAAAATAAGTACTAGTACATGAAACAACCCTTCATACATAAGGAATTACAAAATTAAGTTTTTAACAATCGGTAATTAACCCCTTTAATGTATTCCTTAATCATGAAGAAAAGCATCTTGAAACATCTTTAACTTTGTCTAAGAAATATGCTCGTGAGCTGTCATATTTAAGCGGGTTAGGTTAAAGGCTATGAGATAATATTGTGGGCTATAGAAAATAGCATAGGATAAGCAAGATCCACATGAGCTTATTGTAGCAAATTAAGCACCCTCGTGTCAATTCTACTCACGGTAATCATTGGTAAGGATTTAACAGCTATTTTCTTCCACTAAGTTTCTTCGAAGGATCTTTGAATATGTGCATGGCTCCTTTACTAGATAAATAAGAGAATTTAGGTACATAATTTCGTTTATTCTCTTAAGAATTGAGAAGGTAAGGGTTATTTGACTTTGCCCATCTCCTCGAGGGTTATACTTCATGATTAAGTTGATTATTAGTCTTCACTTACTCCTTATGCATACTTCTAAAGTACATAAAGTATTTGTACTCATTGTGTTGAGTTAGCTACTGTAATTCACCTCCTTATTGTCATCGAACTTTTAGAATATAAGAAGTTTTGCCCAAAGAGAGTAAAATTTCATCCCGACTTAGAGCAAGTCTTTGATAGTTTCAGTCGCCTCTATGATTGTATCATTTTTTCCATTATTTTTGTTGCTTACTCCTCTAGTAGAAAAGATACAACACTATGTACTACCTACTTTATTCCTTGGTCAAGCATTCCTACATCGAATCAAAGTCCCCCACTTATAGCTATCTTGATAAGAAGCCAATCAACACCGATCTTACAAAATTTCCTAGCCTTTTGCTCTTCTACCTTATCTCAATACTTGGAGTATGTCTTTGCATTCGCTACCTCCTTAACCCTCTTTCATGACCATGTGCTCTCCCTCCATAAGAGCAAGGATCAATAACTCTATAAAAGTCCTGCCTTTATAGTACCATGACATTGTTATACCCATGGCTCTATTATCTACCTCTATAGTACTATGGCACTACTCTAAGCTTACCTCCATCATAACCAACCCTTGGTTTTAGGTAGCTAAGTCCCTTTAGACTCATCATTGCTTTCTCACCTCTTTTGACTACTTGCTTCAATACTTCTATGTTTTCCAAGCAGTTTCTCTTGGTTGATGAAAGAATACAACTCTCATGCATGGCCTCTATAATTATGTTATAAAGCTCGCGTTGTTTGTATTCTCCTTAGTATCCTTGGTAGCAACGTTCGCTCGCTCGACCTTATCCTTTGGCTTATCGGGCTCCTTTAAATGAAGATGAGCTCTAGAGTAGTCCAACTCTCCAACTGCTCCGATCATACCTCTATATGATTAAGTCCCCCATGGAACTTACTAGTACTTACATTCAAAATCCCCATTGGTTGTACATAGCCCCTATATACTGATGATGAAAGTTTTCATCTGATGTAAAATTCAGTACATACACAGAAGACCCGCCTATATGGTGTCGCAACATTCACTTCTTAAATTCATAATCCATCTTATCATCGTGTTGCTCACTGAATTGAAGCTCTCAGTAGCTCTTAATCATAACTCCATATGATAAGGTTCCTCACGGAACTTCTCCCGTGTATGTCACATTAACTCAAACTGTTCCACCATAATCTACTGCACCATGTTATCTCCTGATGATATATATATTGTATTTTGATTTTTGTGGGATAAATTCGAACTACAATCTCTCCGTTGTGTGGCCTTTATCAAAACATCGCAAGATCTCTACCACCTTCAATTATATTTACTCTTTTGGCAATTGACCTTCATCTGCCTACTCTCGAGTCACACACGGACAAAGCACGACTCTAGGACAATCCATTACCTAATAGCTCTCAAAGTCCATCGACTTAGCTAAAATTGCTTACTGTACTCTTTCTTGCATCCATATCGACCCAATACAACTTGTCTCTCATGATAACCATTTGGAAATCCAAGTTGCGGCAAATGATGCTAGAAAAGCTTTCCTAGCACTAACCTAACTATAAAATAATTCACCGCTAAGGTCAGGTGTTGCAATAAAATATACATATATATATATATATATATATATATATATTCTCATTAGTAAATGAAAGTTAAAAAAAGAAAACAGACCATGAATGGTGATAGAAACCTCTTTAAGATAATATTGTGTGCTCCATTTCTCATATTTTGTTTAGAGTTATAGATTATATAGTTCTAAGATATGATAGCTAATTTCAAGTGATTAATGAGTATAAAAAACATATCTACAATCATAAATCCATTTTAATCTGATCATCAGAAGATCAGATTCAAGCTAATAAAAGATCTGATATAATGCATCCATGAAGTAGCTCTCAAAAATCTCAGTATGATTATTTGTAGTTATTTAAAAATTGGATACTTCAATGAAGTAATATGAGAAGCATCTAACAACTAGTTATTAGATAAATATAAGACAACTATGTTGAAGTATTCACATATTATCAGTTCATGGAGAACAAGCAAGGTAAAAGAAACAACACTTGAATAAATCAATGAGTTTCCAACTAGTGATTTAAAAAACACCAAGCGCTAAAAGGCGCCAAAGTCCCAAAATGCTCGAAGCACTAGGCGCTCACCTAGACACCTGCCCGAGCGAGGCGAGATGCTCTAAAATATTAATATATAAAAAATATATAATATAATTGATAAATATGATTATATAAAATAAAAATATGATATTAAATTGATAAGATCTAAAGAACCAAGTCATATTATCCATGTTCTAATAACAAAAATGTCAAAAGACTCAAAACAATAAAACTTTACATCAAATTCAATCATCGTCATAGTCAACATCGTCATTCTCAAACATATCATCACCTTTCTCTTTCTTTCGTCCATCTTCAACAAAATAGATTTCCTCCTATTCAACAATGGTAAGAGATGAACTTAAAGCTTTTGCACTTATTTTTGCCTTCATCATTTGTCTTGTATATGTCTATAATTCTCTAATACCTTAGGATCTTGCCACATCTCCCAATGTCAAGTTATCATCTTCAAATACAAGTTTATCTTCGCCATCTTGCAAGTTTACACTCATTTCCATTCTGTGAGCCTCACATGCTCAAAGACACTTTAGTTTCACTCACAATTTATAGCACTACAAGTCAAACTAAGAATTTTAATAGCCAATTGCTACAAGTTCGGTATGAAATTTTCAAATAAACTCCATGATTCAACTACAAAATTTACTTTCTTATTAACAATAATATATTATACATAAAATTAATTATATAAATTTATAAATACTTGGGGTTGTAGTTGTCCTAGATTGAATTGTCATTAGAATTCGAAAACGACCATTAATATTTTATATAAAGATAATTCGCATATAATCTTATCTTGCACCTCATGGCTTGGAACAAATTTTGTAGTGCACTTATACAACCCATTTATAACTTCTGCATCAAACTCGATGGAGGTGTTCTTATAATAAAATTCTGGGTTCAAATAATATTCTACGATATACAATGGATAATGAAGTTAATAATTCTATTTTTTTGTGAATGATTGCAAATATGTTATACTTTTCTTCATTTTCATTAAAAGACTTTTGAATTATTTCTTTTGTTTTATTCATAGCTTTACAAATATATTCTATTGTAGGCTTTTTTTTCATTACTTATCAACCAAAAGACTTACACAAGAGAGCCCATTACCTGCAATGTATAAACTATAAGATTCCAAAAGGATGGCATTAAGATGATATCATCAGCCCTCTTGCCTTTCACTCTTTTGTATATTTGCTTATTAGGTTGAGTTTTTAATGATGCACGCTTTATAATGTTAAGAAGGAAGTAGCAAATCGGATGACACCATATCTCACAAATTCCTTCTTACCTGTAAATTCTCTTATCATATTCAAAGCCCTAGTATGATTATAGAGAAATCTAATGACAAAGATTACTCTTTTTAAATCTTCTTGATGTCAGGAATATTTCTAATATCCTCTAACATTATTATCAGTTATAACTTGGATAACATTTTGTTTACGAATTTCTTCCACAAATTTATCAAGCAACTCATATATCTTTTCTCTAGATTTCATAAAAGATAATGCATCTATTAACTTCACAAATATGATTCCTAAAAAATAACTAACCATAAAATTAATTATACTATTATGTCCCCTAGTGGTCCAAGTATATGACATAATAGAGCAAACATGCTTTACTCATGATTCTTTGTGGCCTTTTAATAAGTCATTTATATAATCTACCTCTTTTTTTAGTAATGAAACTCACAACCCATAATAACTTAAAAATTTTAATCCCCCACTATATCTTTTAATAGCTTCAATCATCTCTTTAAAATAACCCAAAAAACAAGCACTAAGAGGAAAGTTAGTCTGATAAAAGAAGGGAGTAATGTGTTGAATCGTTCTTCCTCTTATTTTTTTTATCGCAAGCATCACTTATGTATGTTTGTCTTAATTTTGCTTCTATTTGACCTAGTTGCTCCTGTGATCCTTAATACATATATAAGTCCATCAATCCCTTTTTACCCTTCTTAATAATCATGACTACTTTTCTTTTTCTGTCAAATACTCTTTTCCACTAGCATTAACACTTTCTAAATAATCCCCTTCTTTATCATCTCTAATATAATAAATATTTTTCTCGGGTAAAATCTTATAAGATTTATTTCTTTTCAATCATATAAACGAGCAACTCCTTTTTTACATCAGGTGGACACTTCTTACATACTTATGCATTCTTGAAGTTCCCTACTTGATGCAACTTTGCACAGAAAATACAACCTCTAGTAGTCTTATAACAAAAAATGCAAGTAATTGCATTAGAACCTTTAGAATCCTTTAGATAATTGTATTTTTAAGCAGGATCATTTCTTAAATTTTTTGATGAATTTTTTGAATTGCTTTATACACTTCCCATAAATTCTGAAACCCTAATAACAGTTCTAAATAAATAGAGATTACAATGCTAAAATCTAAATAGGGACTATTATATGGTAACGGTAGTTAACAATATTTAATCCACTGTTAATAGTAGTTAGAGGGGAGTAAAGAGTCACCACAATGGAAAGTGGGGAAGGAGAGGGCGGGGATGACAGAGGAACTTTCGGACGATAGCAGTGACGACGGAGGAAGTTGTGTACGATAGCAACATTAACGGAGAAAGCTTCAAATGATGGCAATGACGGTGGTAGAAGCTATGGATAGCAATGTCATGGGCGAAGGAGGCTTCAGACGTGTTCATTGACGATGGAGGAAGCTGCAACCTTATCCCTCGACGATGGAAAGAAGCTACACATGAAAGCAGCAAGTAGGGTTTATCGGTTGGAGTCAGTAGTGACGACAGAGGGAGAATCGATCTTGTGCGTCAGTAGCGGAAGCAAGGTTTATGGGTTGGAGTCATGCATCGGGGGGCTTGTGTATGGGGTTTTAGTATTACTATAGACCCATCCGTCGGCAACAAAGGAAGCATCGGTCCTATGTGTCAGCGACGGAAGCAAGGTTTATGGGTCGGAGTCATGCGTCAAGCGAGGTTGCATGTGGGCTTTTAGTGTGAACCAACTAAGCTATTGTTCAACTGATCTGAACTTGATCATATGATTCGATTGTTGTGCTTTAACCGAGCGCTTACCCAAGACACCTCGATTCAAGTGAGTGCCCAGGTGGCGCTTCACTGAAGCACGTAGCTTGATCACTATATGAGGCACTCAGGCCTAGACTTGCCTCACCTGAGTGCCTAAGTGCCTTTTTAAACCACTATTTTGAACACTACTAAAATTATAAGAAAATAAACTAAAAAAATAAAGCTATAGTGAAAGCTTTCGATTAACTTAAATTGCTAGTGTTACAACCAAACCTGATGGGATAACTAGCCTATCAATTTTGTTTGACCCTAACCATTAACTAAAATACATCGGTTGAAGTTGATAGTAGTACACTTATCAGATCCTTTTATAAGTCAATCTTAGTCTTAGCTCACTTCCATTGTGGGACTAATCGAGCTATTACAAACTCCCCCACTTAAGGGCTTGACGTCCTTGTTAAGACCCAGCATAGCATAGATCAAACCTTAGTATAATGCATGTGAGACATAGCTTAGTGGTGGCTTTACGCCATGACAAATTCTCCAACTTCGTCCATGGATAATCCTTTCCTACTCAGGCCCTCTCACCATACTCTAATACTAAATCGGCTCTAATACCAAATATTATGACCCAACCTGATAGGATAATTGACCTATCAACTTCATTGACCTAAACTACTAGCTAAAATGCCTAAGTTAAAGTTAATAGTAGTACACCCATAAGACCCTTATAAGTCAATATTAGTTTTAGCCCAATTTCGATATGAGTAATCGAAGTGTTGTTGCTAGTGACTAGTATGGTTGATTTGGCATCATGTCTTACCATCAAAAAGCACTATCAGATTGAGAAAAACTGATGTAAAATAATATTATGCTTCAACCAATCCAAATATTTTGATTAAAAAGACTCTTAGCACTTCTTTTTAGCAATTTTAGCTATCAACATGGGGAATATTATTCTGCACCACTTGTCTTCAATTCTTTTGTGGCTAACTTAAACAACTTGCCAACTCCTGGCTAGCTTAAGTTCATACTGAAGTTCTTAAGACGATCTAGTAAGTTGCAAGCCAACTCTGTAGCAGGCTCAGGAGGCAATTCCAAAGACACATTAGAAATGGTGTGCAAAAGGTGAACACGATCTCCAGCCCACATAAAAGAGCTCTGGTCCCCTTCTTCAGAATTTTTACCTTGATCTTCTAGGCTAATCTTGCCAAGAAGATGCCAATGGTGATGGAGAAATTCCCATTCTATGGCCTTGGGTGAGAACAATGACACTTCAGAAAGCAATTGCCAGGTCCCAGGAGGGGCTGTCCACTTCTCTATGGGCTTGCTACTGCCTAACCATACAGACAGACTCTGATGCTGTAATTATATTCTGAAGTGAACTTGGGACTGACATCTTAATTCTTTCCTTCTTTTCAAGGCTTAAACATATTTTTTTGACACATTGTCACGATCTTAGCTAGAGTTGCCTAAGGCGTGAGGTACCCTTGCGGCCAAGACGCAAACTTAGCTTGCATTGCCTAAGTCGCGAGGCACCCTTGCGGTAAAGACGTGAACTTAACTTGCGTTGCCTAAATCGCGCTTCGCCCTTACGATATTGCTCCGCAAAGATCAGCCCACTTGCAACGTCTCGCAAGTCCCGAAGGACCTGTAAAAGAGAAAGTTGATTAGTTCGAAGAACGAGCGACGAACAAGTCCCGACGTCTCGCGAAAAGGGGAAGCTTTACAAGCAATTCAACAAGCACCTTGCATGCACAAGAGAAAAGAGGGAGAGGGGAAAAATAAGGACTTTAGAGGGTTGAACGAATAGCTGCAAGTCCATAAACAGCTGCTCACCGGGTGCCGGGTGCAACAACAAGTTCTCGTTAAGGTAACATGCGAACTTACGAAAGGTTGTTCAACGCCCGACACTATACCGAAGCCCCATCCAGCCCTGTGTCACCTGGGTGGTTCCAAGGGGCTGAGATGGTTGACGTTTTGTGAGCGAAAGTGGACTGTAGAAAATAACCCATGGCATATGAAAACGGAGTTGTTTTGGGTTGTTTTGGGACTGTTTTGCTCGGTTCGATGAGCAGTCGCTTTGTAACGCTGCAACTTGTTCGAACTTACATTTTTATAAGCAAAATGACTCAAAACCAAGACAAAATATGATGCCAAGTAGCTGTACATGTAGATGAGAGCGGCGAACAGTTCGTTGAACGGAGTTGTTGCGGGTGCGCGACGACTGTTCGTGACATTCTCCCCCACTTAAACTGTCGACGCCCTCATCGATGCTTGTTGGTAGTTGTTGATGATTGCTTCTTCATATCATGGGCATCTTCAGGCTCCCAATTGGCTTCAGTTCGGAGAAGCTTTCGCCACTTCACCAAGTACTTTGTCTGCTCAGCTCTATTGGGTAGCTTTATCTTGTGGTCTGCCAGAATGGTTTCAACTCGCTTCTCGTAGGAGGCTGTGGTGGGGGGTAGCTGAGTTGGAACACTTGGGGAAGCATCTTGTAGATCCAAGTGGTAGGCTTTCAAGTTGCTAGCGTGAAGAACATTGTGAATTTTGAACCACGCTGGCAGCTGCAACCTGTAGGAGACGTTGCCCACCCTATTGATAATTGGGAAGGATCCTTCATACTTGTGCACCAATCCTTTATGTACTGTGTTCCTAAAGAATTAGAGAGATGTTAGTTGGAGCTTGACCAACACCAAATCGTCGATCTTGAATTCTTACAGTCGCCTTCCCAAGTCTGCCCACTTCTCCATTCTTTTTACCGCCTTCTCCAAGTAAGCCCGCGCAATATCTGCATTTCGGTGCCACTCCCTTGCAAAGTGATAGGCGGACAGACTGCTCCCAATATACCCAATTACCATGGTGTGAGGAGTTGACGGTTGTTGCCCTGTAATAATCTCGAATGGGCTCTTGTTGGATGTAGAGCTCCGCTGCAAGTTGTAGGAGAATTGGGCAATGTCCAATAGCTTCACCCAATCTCGTTAGTTGGCACTCATGTAGTGCCAAAGATATTGCTCCAGGAGTGAGTTTATCCTCTCGGTTTGGCCATCCGTCTAGGGGTGGAGGCTTGTGGAGAAGTATAACTTGGATCCCAACAGTTTGAATAGCTCGGTCCAGAATCGTCCTAGGAACCGAGCATCTCAATCACTGATGATATTGTGCGGGACTCCCTAATACTTCACCATATCCTTCATCATTAGCTTGGCCGCCTCCTCTGCTGAACAATGTACAGGAGCAGTAATGAAAGTTGTATACTTTGAAAATCGATCAACTACTATGAGTATCGATCCGAGTCACCCTACTAGTGGCAAGCTTGATATGAAGTCTAAGGAAATGCTCTCCCATGGCCTTTCTGGTATGGGCAACGGCTCCAAAAGTCCCACTGGCTTCCGCTGCTCCACCTTGTCTTGTTGGCAAGTGAGACACGTTCGAACATATTCCTCCACATTAGTCCCTATCTTCGGCCAGTAGAAGGCCCTCTCCACGAGAGCCAACGTTCGGTGAATACCTAGGTGTCCAGCCCAAAGGGAATCGTGACACTCTCTGAAGAGTTCACGTCTCAAATTGTCCACTCGAGGAACATAAACTCTATTCCCTTTTGTGTACATGAGTCCCTCCTAGACCCAAAATCGTCGTGCCTTGCCTTCTTTGATGAGCTACATCAGGATAACTGCTTTGGGGTCACTATACAGTCCATCCCTGATCCTGGAAAGGAAGTTGGAGTGCAATTGACTTGCTTGGCCTCTACCCTCTAATTGTATGGCATTTACGTGCTCCACTTTCCGACTCAATACATCGGCCACGACATTTGCCTTTCTAGGCTTGTACTCAATTGCCATATCAAATTCAGCCAAGAAGTCATGCCATCGTGCTTGCTTTGGGGAAAGTTTCTTCTACGTTTGGAAATAGCTCACAGCAATGTTGTCTGTCCTCAGAACAAATCATGATCCGAGAAGGTAGTGTCGCCAAACTCGTAGACAATGGATCACCGCTGTCATCTCCTTCTCGTGCATTGGATACCGCCGCTCGGTCTCGTTGAACTTGCGGCTCTCGTAGGCCACCGAATGACCCTCCTACATAAGTACTCCCCCAATAGTGAAATATGAAGCATCTGTATGGATTTCAAAGGGCTCCCCATAGTCTAGCAATTTAAGCACCGGTTCTTCTAGAACAGCAGCTTTCAGATCCTGGAATGTTATTTCACATTTATCAGACCACTTCCAAGGC
>LVTN01000960.1:100856-115360 GCA_001649415.1 Musa itinerans | reverse complement strand
AGACGTAATTTTTCCCGCTGCCCTAATTCCCCCCCCCCCCCCTCTTAGTGCCGACTCGTTCCTAACATTATTATGTACGACTCATTTGTATTTATGATTGTATATCTTATGTTATGATTCGAACACTGATGTAAAAGAAAAAAAAATGTATCATTATATTCTTTCCTTCTTTTTAATGACAATAGGGAGAGAAAAAAATTGTTAGCTTGCGTATTTAAAAAGAGAAGCAAAAAGTACTAGCTTGAATGTTAAACTTAGGCATATTATATCTCTCAAATGCATAGATTCTTCTTATATATTTTTCGGATCATGATCTTAATTTTTTGATTTTTATGACTTGAGTTTTCTTTTTGAATCAAGATCATTTTCTATCGTTCCTTCTATTTACAAAAGAAGATATTTGTCAAAAATGACACATGGTCTTTTTGTATTAATGACTTGATATTTTATTTTTGATGATTGAAATATTGATGTTGTTGAATCTCGGATTTTAATGATGAAATCAATTAATGAGTTTGTGATCTAATCTACATTTTGAGTGACGTAGGACTAGCTGTAATCAAGGAGATGCAAATTGATTGAAGCAGGAGGAATCAGATGTTGGATCGGAGGATCGGTCGACGTGCTGGCAAAAAGACTTCGTGCCGTGAGTTTGGGCATCGAACCGAAGGATCAGACATTGCGCCAAGGAGATCGAAAGTTGCGGGAGTCAACATGCCGATTGGGCAATATGCCGAAGAAGTGGACGATGTGCCGAAGGATTGGACGAAGTATTGAAAGAACCACTAACATGCCAGACAACATATGATTTGTGCTTTGTAATAATTTATCTAGATTGAGTTAGTTTAGGTCTAATTGAGTCGGTATTGAAGTAAAATAATATCAACTCAATTATGGGCCAATTGGGCCTGAATCAGGGCTGAATTAGGCCTACTGTTTGGCCCATTCAGTGTCTTGTAGCAAGGTCTGGCAGTGGTACCACTTAGACTGGGCAGTGGTACCACCCAAACACAGTCTTCAAGACTGTATCAAGCAGTGGTACCATCTAGACACAATCTTCCAGACTGTGTCAGGTGGTGGTACCGCCCAGTGTTTAACTGGCAGGCGGTGGTACCGCTAGTACCCGAAAAACTCAAGGATTTGAATTTTGGCTCTAATATTTTGAAGCTATTTGAGATTTATAAATACCCCATAATTTTTTGCTTGGAAGACACGAAAATAGAGCAAAAACTTTGTGATTCCAAGGTTGTAAACTCTTTTAAGTATATAGTCCCTCATCTAAGAGCTTAGTGATAGTCCTAAGGGAAGTGTGTGAGGGAACACTTGTAAAATAGGGGTGTAAAGGTTCTCTCCTGAACCAGTGAAAAGGAGAAAGAGTGTAAGGGCAGTTGATTTTTGCCCATTGGAAAGAAGATCGGTAGTGGAAGCCGATGGCCTCGAGTGAAGAAGAATCGGGAGTTGACGTAGGTCACGACGACCGAACAACTATAAATTTGGTGTACTCGGCTTGCATTTCTATTCTGCTTTTTATTCTCATATTACAAACTGATTTACTTGCTTACTACTTTCACTACGCTTACGAACGCACTTTAAAATTAAACTCATCTTTCCGATACGAGCTTTATCGAACGATATTTTTTAATTGACGTAATTTTTCGTAAGTACTATTTCAACCCCCCCCCCTCTTAGTGCCAACTTGATCCTAATAGTTGTCATCAGAGCTAGTTTCTCTTTATTTGGTTTAACACCTAAGAGAGAACTTTTTTCGACTTTCAAGAGGGTCACTCTATCATTTGTCCTCATATATTCAATGGGACGGACTACACATATTGGGAAAATCGAATGAGAGTTTTCTTATTTTCTATGAATTTCAATTTATGGAACATTGTTGAAAGCAATTTTGAAAAGTCTTCCAAACCAATGAACGAATAAAATGATTTGAAGAAAAAGACTTTTTCTTTGAATGCTAAAGCGATGAACGCTTTGTTTTGTGTTCTAAATAAAAATAAATTTAATCGGATTTCTATTTACGAAATTGCGCATGACATTTGGCACACTCTTGAAATCACACACAAAGGCACTAGTAGAGTTAAAGATTCTAAAATTAATTTTTTGATGTATAGTTTTGAATTATTTCGAATGAAACCAAACGAAACCATTGGAGATATGTACACCCGTTTTATGGATGTCGTCAATGGTTTAAAACCACTTGGTAAAAGTTTTTCTAATCTTGAACTTGTAAACAAGATTCTAAGATCCTTTCGAAAAAGTTGGGATCCCAAAGTAACTATCATTCAAGAGGCAAAAGACCTAAATAATTTTTTGCTTGAAGAACTTATCGGGTCTTTGATGATCAATGAAATGACGTGTATAGCACATGATAAACTTGATGAATTTGAGAACAATCTTACAAAGAACAAAAAGGATTTGACACTTAGAACAAATGAAGACCACTCGAGCGAAAGCTCAAGTGATGATGACTTTGAACTCCTAACAAGTAAATTTAAATGGTTCATAAAACAAGAATAAAAAATAAAAATGAACTTAAAAATGATAAAACAACTTGCTATGAATACAATTGGCTGAGGCACTTCAAAAACAAATGTCTGCAAATGAAGAAGAAGCTACAAAAGAAGAAGAAAGCACTCAATGCGACTTGGGACGATTCGATTGCAACCGAAGACGAAGAGCAAACCGACAAAGAAGAGGTGGTGAACTACACCTTGGTAACTTTCGACAATAAGGTAAGTGACTCAACCAAAACCCCTTTGCTTTACTGTGAAATCACTTGATGCATTTCATGAGTTATTTTTAAATTAGTATATAAAATACAAAAAAAAAAGGGATCATGCTTCTCTTTCTATTGATTTTGAAAAAATGATCATAACAATTGCATATTTTATGATAAAGGAACAAAATATTAGATTTAAATCTAATGCTTGTACACCTAATAAGATTAATCCTATATATGTTTTAAGAAGCAATAATGTGTATCTTTATGATTTTCGTATTGCTTTTCAATTTTAAATGATGATGTATGGCTTTTGTATGGAAGACTAGAGCATGAAATCAATCACAAAATTTGGAATTAAAAGAACTTTAGCTATTTTTAATCTTATAGGAATCAATCTACGTTACTTTCAATAAATTTTCTGAATGAAAGAAAAGTGATTTTGATGATGATTTTGGATTTGACAATTTGTTTTCATATTTATCCAAACACTTGATTTATTTGACATGAGATGTATTTTATATGAATCACTTCGTTCTCGTATGATTTTATCTTATGAGAGAATATTTATCCAAATGAATCTTGATTCTCGACATTAATAATTTGAGATTTATTTTATGTGAATCAAGATCTCTTATTTGATCTCCTATAATTCTATTCACTATTTACTAAAGAGAATATTATTTTCGAAATTCATGACTTAAGATTTTCCTTACTATTTGATCTCATAAGATTTTTTTTTTATTATTTAAGAGAATATTTATTAAAATGAAAAATATCTTTTGGTATTCACATGATCTTTGATATTATCTTTCATGACATAATTTTCATTATGAATAATTCCTTTGTATTTATGGTTGTAAACCTTATGTTATGAGTAGAGCATTGATGTAAAGGAAAATGAATTGCACCATTATATAATTCCCCTCTTCTTCTTTCTTGTTTACAATGATAAAGGGGAGAGAAAATCGCTAGCATCTCAAGAGATTGACAAATCTATTTATGTCATTTTGAATCTCTTAGAAAGTGATTTTGATGATTTGATGATTTGAATTTGAATGAGTTATTAATCCAAATCATGATCTTGATTTCTCGGAATTATAACTTAAGATTTTCTTTATATGAAATAAGATCGTTTACTATGATTCTTCTTTTTGCTATTTGATTTATCCAAATGAATCATAATTTTTCTCTTGATTTTTTCGATATTTGATTCACAACTTAAAAGTTATTTTAGTACTCCCTTGTATTCATGAAGTGTATATCCCATCACCAAATTAATTTTCTTGATATTCTTAATGTGATGATTTGATAATTGATGTAAAGGGAAATGAACTATAATATTGTATTCTTCACTTCTTTTTGACAATAATAAAGGGGGAGAAAGTATTGCTAGCTTACATATTTCAAAGAGATGAAAACTTGCTAGCTTGCATGCTCTAAAATGATGTGAAATTTGCTAGCTTGTATGTTGTAAAATGATGTAAAATTTGCTAGCTTGCATGATGTAAAACTTGCTAAAATTATTAGCTTTCTCATCTCAAAAGAGAAGCAAAGTTTGCTAGCTTGCACATTCCAAGAAGATGCAAAAACAGGCTATCTTGAACATCTCAAAAGATGCAAAAATTTTGCTAAGTTTCATATGTGAAAAACTTGCTAGCTTGCATGTTCAAAACTTGCTATCTTACTAGCTTGCATATCTAAAACTTGCTAGTTGCACTTTTTCTTTTTGTTGATGACAAAGGGGGAGAAAGTATGATGATAATCATGCATATTATATTTAAAATAATGATTTAAAATTATGTATGATGATTTGGAATCATGTAATGATGATTTTGAAAATATATATGATGAATTGGTATTATGCATGCAATACTCATTATTTAGATTGATGTATGCAATAATGAATGTAATGACTTGCTGCACATGATTATTTTGATATGATATGTTGGGGTTATATCAATATGGCATATTGATAGGGGGAGTTTAGTTTAAACTCCGTCATCAATTGGTTATCATCATAAAAAAAAGAGGAGATTGTTGAATCTTAGATTTTGATGATGAAATCAATTGATGAGTTTGTGATCTAATCTACGTTTTAAGTGACGTAGGACTAACTTTGATCAAGGAGAGGCAAATTGATTGAAGTAGGATGAATCATACGTTGAGCCGGAGTTAAACATTTCAGGAGATTGGACATTGGGCTAAAGGATCGGTCGACGTGCCGGTATAAGAACTTCGTACCATGAGTTCGGGCATCGGACCGAAGGATTGGACATTGCGCCGAGATTGGAAGTTGTGGGAATCAACATGCTGATTGGGCAATGTGCCGAAGGAGAGGATGATGCACCGAAGGATCAAACTAAGCGTTAGAAGAACTAATGACATGTTGGATAACATATGATTCGTGCTTTGAATAATTTGTCTAGATCGAGTTAGTTTATGTCTAATTGAGTTGGTATTGGGGTGAATCAATGCCAACTCAATTATGGGCCAATTAGACCTGAATCAGGGCTGAATTGGGCCTGTTGTTTGGCGCATTCAGTGTCTTGTAGTAGGGTCTAGTGGTGGTATCGCCCAAACAAGGTGGTGGTACCACCCAAACACAGTCTTACAAATTGTGTTAGGCGGTGGTATTGCTAGACTGGGCGGTGGTACCACCTAATAATAGTGTGTCAGATGGTGGTACCACCTAGTGTTAGACTGGCAAGCAGTGGTATTGCCCAGTACTGGCGATGGTACCGCCAGTACCTCGAAAACCTAGGGATTTGAATTTTGACTCTAATTTTTGAAGCCATTTGGGGTTTATAAATACCTCACAAATTTTTGCTTGGAAGACACGAAAATATAGCAAAAACTCTCTAATTCCAAGGTTGTAAACTCTTTTAAGTATAGAGTCCCTCCTCCAAGAACTTAGTGATAGTCCTGAGGGAAGTGTGTGAGAGAACACTTGTAAAAGAGGGGTGTAAAGGTTCTCTCTTGAACCTGTAAAAAGGAGAAAGAGTGTAAGGGTAGTTGATTTTCGCCCATTGAAAAGAAGATCGGTAGTGGAAGCCGATAGCCTCGAGTGAAGAGGAATCGAGAGTGGATGTAGGTCACGATGACCGAACCACTATAAATCTAGTGTACTCGGTTTGCATTTCTATTATGCTTTTTATTCTCCTATTGCAAACTGATTTACTTGCTTACTACTTTCACTACGATTATGAACGCGCTTTCAAGTTAAACTCATCTTTCTGATACGAGCTTTATCAAATGATATTTTTGAATTGACGTAATTTTTCGTAAGCACTAATTCCCCCCCCCCCTCCTTGGTGTCAACTTGATCCTAACAAATATAAATTTATCTTTGTTATTTATATTTATCATGATTTGAAAATTGATGTAAAGGGAAAAGAATTACAACACTATATTCTTCTCTTCTTTTTGCCAATAACAAAAGGGGAGAAAGTATTGCTAGCTTGCACATCGCAAAGAAAAGAAAATTTGCTAAACTTGTACATCTCAAGAGAAGCAAAGAATTGCTAGTTTGCACATCTCAAAAGAGAAGCAAAAAATTGCTAGCTTGCACATTTCAAAGAGAAGAAAACTTGCTAGCTTGCAAGTTCTAAAATGATGTAAAACTTACTAATTTACTATATTACATTCTTTTTTAAAAATTTGTTAGTTGCACTTTTCTCATTTTTGTTGATGACAAAAGGGGAGAAATTATGATGATTTGAGATTTGAATCATTCATGGTAGGATATAATGTACTTTGATATTTTGTTACCATAATGATTTGAAATATTTATGATTTGGAATGATGTATACAATACTCATGATATTATGATGATGCATATAATGAGAAGTTATGATAATGCATGATAGGATGTAATGTACTTTGATATTTTGATACCATGATGATTTGAAATATTTATGATTTGGAATGATGCATGCAATACTCATGATTTTATGATGCATGCAATAATGTAAAAGTCAACAGTTATCATTTTCTGAAATTATACATTATTTCATTATGACATATTGATAAGGAGAGTTTAGTTTAAACTTCATCATCAATTGGTTGTCATCATAAAAAATGGGGAGATTGTTGAATCTCATATTTTGATGATGAAAATAATTGATGAAGTTAAGATCAATATGTGTTTGAGTGATGTAGGACTAACCTCGATCAAGGAAAGATAATTCGATTAAAGCAGGAAGAATCAGACGTTGGGCCGAAGTGGAACATGTCAAAAGATTAGACGTTCAACTGGAGGAATGATCGACGTGCCGGAAGGACTTCGTGCCATGAGTTTAGGCATCGGGCCAAAGGATCGGACATTGTGCCAAGAAGATTGGAAATTGCATGAGTCAACATGCTGATTAGGTAATACACTAGAGGAGAGGACGATGCGCCAAAGGATCAGATGAAGTGCCGGATGAACCAATGACATGTCAGACAATATAGGATTCATGCTTATAATCGTGTGTCTAGTGTTGAATCTTAGATTTTGATGATGAAATCATTTGATGTGTTTGTGATCTAATCTGTATTTTGAGTGACACAGGACTAGCTTCGATCAGGAGAGGCAAATTAATTAAAAGCAGGAAGAATAAGAAGTTGGGCCAGAATTGAACATGTTAGAATATTGGACATTAGACCGAAGGAATGGTCAACGTGTCAACAGAAGGCTTCATGCCATTAGTTTGAGCATCGGGCCAAGAAGATCAGACATTGCGCCAAGGAGATCGAATGTTGCGAGAAGGCAACATGCCGATTGGGCAATACGCCGAATGAGAGGATGATGCGTCGAAGGGTCGGATAAAGCATTGGATGAACCAATGACATGCCGAACAACTTAGTATTCTTGCTTGTAATAATTTGTCTAGATCGAAGTAATTTTAGTTGTAATTGGGTTGGTTTAGAACATAATTAGGCCAACTCAATTAGGGGCCAATTAGGCCCGAATTGGGGTTGTTTTGGGCCAAGAGAAAGGCCTATTCAGTGACCCAAAAGTTGGGTCAGGCGATGGTACCGTCGGTCCAAGCGGTGGCACCGCTAGTGGCTCAGTCCCTGAGACACAATCTCCAAGAATGTGTCCGGCGGTAGTACTGCTAGACTGGGCGGTGGTACCGCTTGGTATCACTAGTTTAAGCGGTGGTACCACCCAAACACAGTCTCCCAGATTGTGCCAGTCGGTGGTACCGCCTAGTGTCAGTGCTGTAGGCAATAGTACCACCTAACACAAGCGGTGGTACCACCAATACCCCGAAAACAAGAGATGAGACACTTTTAGGCTCCAAGTTTGAATCCATTTAGGGCCTATAAATACCCCTCTCATCCGTGCTCAGATAATACAAGAACTAAGAACAAAAACAGGAGAAAATTTTGTTGTAATCTTGTGAGAGTTCTCCTCCTCTAGTCTTAGTATTAGTGAAGTTTAAGAGAGGAGGTAGTGGGGTTGTAAAGGTTCTCTCCTGAACCTGTCAAAAGGAGAATTGAGTTGTAAGGGTAGTTGATCTTCGCCCATTGAAAGAAGATCATTAGTAGATGTCGGTGGCCTCGACAGAAGAGGAATCGGGAGTGGATGTAGGTCACGATGACCGAACCACTATAAAACTCAATTTGCATTTACTTTAAGCTCTTTACTTTCATTGCAAACTGCTTTACTTACTTATTCACTATGCTTCCATATGCTTTTAAGTTAACATCTTTTCGATACGATTTTTCATCGAACAAAAGTTTTTTAAATCGGTGATTTTAACAAAAGCACTAATTCACCCCCCACTCTTAGTGCCGACTCGATCCTAACATCTAGATCAAGTTAGTTTAGGTCGATTTGAGTCAGTTTTGGGGTGAAACAATGTCAACTCAATTAGGGGCCAATTAGGCTTGAGTTGTGACTATTTTGGGCCAAGTAAAACCAAGGAGACAAATTATGTTACAATGTTTTTCAACAATGTTAACTCAAACAAGGCCCATTCGGTCACACATAAAAGGGCCATGGTACTACCTAGTGTCAGTGTCAAATTGGGCGATAGTACTACCTAGTGTCAGACTGATAGACGATGGTACCATCAATTGTCGGTTTGGCAGGTGATGGTACCGCCCAGAATTGGCGATGGTACCGCCAATACCCCGAAAACCTGAGGATTTAAATTTTGGCTCCAATTTTTGAAGCCATTTGGGGTCTATAAATACCCTACAAATTCTTTCTTATACACAAGAAAAAAGTAGAACAAAAACTATGTACTTCTAAGATTGTAAACTCTTTTAAAATTTAGAGTCTCTCCTCTTGGAGCTTAGAGATAGTTCTAAGTGAGGTGTGTGAGGGAATACTTATAAAATAGGGGTGTAAAGGTTCTCTCCTAAGCCTGTGAAAAAGAGAAAGAATTATAAGGATAGTTGATCTTCATCCGTTGGAAGAAGATCGATAGTGGAAGCCGATGGCCTCGAGTAAAGAGGAATTGGGAATGAACGTAGGTCATGATGACCGAACCACTATAAAATCGATTTGCATTTTCTTTATACTTTTCATTTATGTTGCTAACTGATTTACTTGCTTATTACTCTCACTATGCTTATGAACATGCTCTTTAAATTTAAACGCTTTCCTATACGATTTCATCGAATGAGTTTTCAAACCGACGTGATTTTTCGAAAGCACTAATTCACCCTCCCTCTTAGTGCCGATACAATCCTAAGGAGACAAATGATGTTACAACGTTTTTCAATAATGCTTTAGGATATTTTTAATACATCAATAAAATACTATAGACAATAAAAAATACTATAAACAAGCCAAATGAAAACATTGTAAGAGTAAAAACAAAAGTGGGGGGTACCTTTTGGTAATTACCCAAAATATGAAATTTTTTTTTGGGAAATACACAAATCAACAATAATAAATTTGAGAACTAAAATGTAAAAAAAAACTATATGTTACGTGGGGGATATATATACACAAAAACACAGTTGCGTATATATATGAGAATGAAAAAAAGAAGGGAATGTTCATAACTTTTATTAATAATTAACGATGTTTAATGTTTTAGAAAAATATTTAAGTTATTTCATTATAAGGATGAAACCAAGAAAAATTTATTAATTATATTCGTTACTAGTTTTACTAACCAACTGAACCGTTGGTTCAAATAATAAATCCAATAACCCGAGACTTTGCAGGATGGATGTCCAGTCTAATTCCGATGAGTATGTTATTTAAAGTTCATGTTGTAATCCCTCCTCAAATGTGATTAGTCTTCACATCTTTATATAATTCAGAATCTACCTACCAAGAGAATACAAGAGAATTAGTGTGCCTCCGATGGTCGATGACATCATAAAAGTTTTCGATTTTTTTTCTTCTTTCATTAATTTAACTTTGCATTTGTTTACGGTTTATATTTTAATTTTACATCAAGATTATAGTTTAATTGTAAATATAGTCCGCCAGAGTGTTCAGTAGTCATTGTCTCTTCCTTCTTTTTAGTTCATCTTCCTCTTATTTTATTAAGGTTCTTTGATTTAAAAGAAAAGAAAAGAAAAAAAGGGGGGTGGGGTTTAAATATCATTTGCCATTTCTCTCATTCTATTTCTCATAATCAAACCTTTTATGTGAAACGTGTATGCTTTGTATAAAAGAGTGATCCATAGATTAGAGATCAATTACATATTATCAAATGACTAAAAGAGTCAAACGACATATACTAGACTTGACTCATAATATACTAGTAGTAGTAATAATAATAGTAGTAATAATAATAATAATAATAGTAATAGTAATAATAATAATAATAATAATAATAATAATAGTAATAGTAATAGTAATAGTAATAGTAATAATAATAATAATAGTAATAATAATAATAATAGTAATAATAATAATAATAATAATAATAATAGTAATAGTAATTGTAATAGTAGTAGTAATAGTAATAGTAGTAGTAGTAATAGTAATAGTAGTAGTAGTAATAGTAATAGTAATAGTAGTAGTAATAGTAATAATAATAGTAATAGTAATAGTAACAACAACAACAACAATAATAATACTTTGTTAAAATTTAAGTTGAAACTTCATAAAATCAACACCCTATGGCTTCTTTTTTGTTAAAAAGCAAGTGCTATGAGTGAGTAAAGAATGTTTTATGATCGTAATTATATCTATGGTATTTATTATTTGTTTTAGTAGATTTTACAGTCATAATTATGATTTATGTAAAAAAAATTCAAAAAACAAAATTATCCATCCAACATTTCCTTGTATAAGAACATCATAGAGTTGGGAACATTAATAATGCTTAGATATAATACTCTACTTCCTCTTTAAATCCCAAAACCTATAACCAAAGTGATGCATCTGAACATTAAGTCATAGCAATAACCATCAAACATCATTAGGAAAGCATCAGACTAATTAATCGTTATAATTGAATGTTGGAGATTTCTATGAAGGTTTTTTTTTTAATAATAATTATTATTATTATTATGACTACATCTCTATTCTTGCAAATTTTAACAATAACATATTTTCCCAATCACATTTAATAAGACTACATTTTCATCCAAATTTATTTTTAATTGTGGTGCTGCAAATATTTATTCTCCAAATCCAACAACTGCTTCCCGTGTTGCAAAAATAAAGATTAAAAAACATCATAACAATCTTTAACATTTAACTATATGATGATGATAATACATTTTTCTTATCAAAATATGAAGTCATCCAAGATTAAAATGCGACTAGCAAAAATTATTTTTTTATTGGAATAACAAAATGACAACAACACTTAAATAAACAATATTGAACGACAACTAAATTAATTATTTATAATTAATTAATAACAGTTTGAATGTAAATGAATTACATAAATATGAATTAGATTTTAGTTTTGTATGATGAATATTGTACGTAAGTATGTTTTGTATATTTTTAATGATATTATTTGATTCGTAGAATAATTATTTTTCATACCCCACTAGTCATACAATAATTAAACATTTACGCCACTATCATACTGATTTCTTAATACCTATCTCCTAAATGGCATGCATGGTTTATCATCATAATGTGTAGGTCTGGTTTCTTCATTCCACAAGCAATGGTTATGGAACACTCACCGCCATATTGGTTTCTTAATCTTGACATAGTTATCGTCATAATATATGTTGGTTTAGTATCTTCATTCATTCTACTACAAGAAATGGTTGTGTCACTCACTGTCATACTGATTTCTGAATCTTTCTTTCCTAGTGATTTGATCTGGTGCAAGCTAATAGTGAGCCGCCTCAATGATGAGCACTGCAGCCACATAAATTTGTATTTTTCTATTAATTATTTAAATTTATGATTTATTAATTGTTTAAAGAAGACCAACCTACTTATAGATTATAATTCTGATCATATCGATCTTAGTGTTTTTTTTTTTAATTTATCTGAAGCATTTATGGTTTATTGAATTTTAAATTCAAAAAATGTTCCAAAAATTGTGGCCTGAATTGATTGATGATGATTCAATTGATTCTTTTAAAACCAAATATATTATTATATTCGATTGAGGAGACTGGCTTGGGTCCGACCCGAGTCAGATAGTGGGTCGGATCCGGTTAGGCCTAGCCATTCGGCGGACTGCACTTGGCCCAGCCCGGGTGCAGACCCGACCCAAACCCGCGGCTTGGTCTGGCGTCCCCTGAAGCCTGATGAGTTGGCCGGCTTGACCGAGAAGAACAGACTGAGACGCGTGTATGTGGAACCCGAGCCTCAAGCTCGGGCTCGGCGCAACGTGTCCCGGTGTCTTAGGCCCAAGTACGGCCGAGCATAAGTGTCTTAATTCGGCCCAGTGTCGTTGCTCCAGTTCCAGGCCAGCGCTAGCTGAGTCCGACAAGAGCCCTTGTGCAACCAGCCTCAGGTAATTTAGCAATTTGTGTTTTTGTTGTCTGTTGAGTGGCTTCAAATTGACTAAGTCATTATAGTTAGTGGGTCAGCCTTATGGAAGGACACTTTAGTAACTTATATTTTTGTTGCCTACCCAGTGACTTCAAATTGACTGAGTCATTACAACCGAGTTAGTGAGCCAACCTTATGGAAGGGCACTTTAGTAACTTATATTTTTGTTACCTGCTTAGTAACTTCAAATTGACTAAGTCATTATAGTCGAATCAGTAGGCCAGCCTTATGGAAGGGCACTTTAACAACTTATGTTTTTGTTGCCTGCCCAGTAACTTCAAATTGACTAAGTCATTACAGTCAAGTCAATGAGCCAGCCTTATGGAATGGCACTTTAGCAACTTGTGTTTTTGTTGCCTACCCAGTGACTTCAAATTGACAGAGTCATTACAGCCGAGTCAGTGGGCCAGCCTTATGAAAGGGCATTTTAGCAACTTGTGTTTTTGTTGCCTGCCCAGTGACTTCAAATTGACTGAGTCATTACAATCGAGTCAGTATGCTAGTCTTATAAAATGACACTTTAGCAACTTGTGTTTTTGTTGCCTACCCAGTGACTTCAAATTGACAGAGTCATTACAGTCGAGTCAATGGACCAACCTTATGAAAGGGCACTTTGGTAACTTATGTTTTTGTTGCCTGTCCAATCACTTCAAATTGACTGAGTCAAAACGGTCTGACCGAATCAGTCAGTGATTCTGATTTGATTGCAATCGGGTTCAAGGCTGTTTAATATAAATTGGTACAAATTAGAGGTGATTTCATACTAATTCTATGAGGATATAATTGTTAGTTGTTGTTGAATTGAGTCCTTAATCGGAACAATTCAGCCACGGCTTAGGCCAATTGAGGATTGATTGAAGTATGTATGACTCCTCTTATTACTGATTTTGATTGGTTATTGATGAATTTAATGAGTTTACGTCCTAGCACTATACCATGTCATATGTGTCTGATTTGATATATGAGAACAGTTATTGACCTTGTCATGGACAAGAAGGCCAGTGGATTTATAAGGTGATTTTTTTTTTAGTGATCTAGCAAGCTATTAGACATGATAGCTAGCGACGGTTGATATTCCAATATAAGTTCTTTCGTTACGAGAATATAAAGCCCATCTCGTCAGGTAAAATCTTTTCATTAATTGTTGGGCGAATGGGTGTTCGACTTAATACTTGAGATTAAGACTTGTTATTTATCATATTATTGAAACTGATTATCGAAATGTACCACTAGATATTTTGGCACTATTTATGATATTGATAATTTTTTATGAGTTACCAATATTATACTCATGATATGTTACTGTTATATGTTCTGAAAATTGTTTAGAAGGTTTGCACTCAACATAGTAGATTTCAATTATTTTTATTTTTTAGAGTAGCCTTCATATTTTTAATGCTGACTCCGATGGGTCATCGTCTATCATTAGCTATCACTAGCCGAAAGACTTAAAGTTTTTATAGTTTTAATATGTGGCAATAGAATTTAATGGTAGACTTTGTTATTGATAATATATTTAAACTTTAAATTAAATAAAATTAATTAGTTTATGTATTAATTACTCTTGAATATTATCTGTCAAAATATTTCATGTTTTGTGCATGTGTTGAAAAGTTTAAATCGATAGAAAAGTCTTCAATATATTTATTACGTTTTTTTATTATATTTAATATTTAAAATACATGTTTAACTAAAATGGGCATCAAATCTGCAAGTGGTGAACCATCCCGTAAATAAAAAATAGTAGACAAATTCGATTAAATATACGAGAGAAACAATTAACCACATGAAATAAGATGTTGAATAAAAAAATACATATATATATATATATATATATATATA
>LVTN01000960.1:89774-100109 GCA_001649415.1 Musa itinerans | reverse complement strand
ATGATGATGATGATGATGATGATGATGATGATGATGATGATGATGATGATGATGATGATGATGATGATGATGATGATGATGATGATGATGATGATGATGATGATGATGATGATGATGATGATGATGATGATGATGATGATGATGATGATGATGATGATGATGATGATGATGATGATGATGATGATGATGATGATGATGATGATGATGATGATGATGATGATGATGATGATGATGATGATGATGATGATGATGATGATGATGATGATGATAGAAGATAAAGTTGAGATACAATCTCAGGTTACGTATATAAGTGTCGGCTCACTACTTAAATAACTTAAATTAAACCTTTGGTTTGTAACAATATTCAATAACATCAATGCTAAGAACCATGTACCTAAAATTCTTTAATAAAAAAACAAATAGGATTATGCTTCAAAATTATATGCAAATTGATACATTTAGATTGATTTTTGTCCAAGCAACTCGAATTGCTTTTAATTTATATTTATCCAGTTCCTTTATAAATATTTGTAGTTTGATGTAATCTAAACGTTGAGAATCTAAATTAAAAAATAGGATGGGGAATCTTCTTAATGAATGACATAATAATATTGGGAGATTAGATCCTCTCTTATTTTCCTTTTACAAATGGATATAAATATTTTTTTCTTTCTCCTCTCTCCTTCTTCCTCTTCTTCTTCTTTCTCCAAGGGTGGTGTCGAAGTAGTGGGGACTGATGATGTTAGTGATAGCGATGAGAGTTGACAACTATGACATCGATAAAGAGTAGTGTCAAAGATGATATAAGAGATTATAGTGCAGAAAAAGAAAAACAATGGTAAAATCAATAATACAAGGATTATAAATAGTAAAATAATATATTATTATTTTTAAGAGATTATCAATAATAAAGTATTGTCAATAGTAAAATAGGGGCTATAAATAGAAAGCTTCTAATATTATTCATTAGTGTGGCAAACCACTAGTGATTTTACATATCCATCCTCTTTAAAAATTATGAAAATACATATTTAACCTCATAAATATTAAGATATATTATCCTTATACATTCTATAACATCCATGAAAAATAACTATTAATTACTACTAACCATGACTCTCGGTAGATACTTGAGTTTAAAAAGAATACAAAGAAATGAAGCTCCAAAAATGTCCTTACTATTCTTTGTATCACTATCTACTTATAGTGGTATTAAGTTCAATGATAATTCCAATATCAAGAGCATATATATCGGGATATTTATTAGTTAACCAACAAGTAAAACTTGTATTACAACTTGTTAACCAACAAAGTTGGATAGGAAATGTACCACTAAGGAAGACTTCTAATTTAATTACATCCTTAGAAAATAATTATGGTCCTCGAGGAGGTACCGTCAGGCGGTGGTATCGTCAGATAATCTGGTGATGGTATCACCTAGTGTCAATATCAGACTGGGCGATGGTACTATTTAGTGTCAGACTGACAAGTAATAGTATCACTAGTTGTCAATCTGGTAGACGATGGTACCATCGAGTAATGGCGATTGTACCACCAGGTCCCGAGAAACGTGGGATGAAATCTTTTTTGGCTTCATTTTTTAAGTCATTTGGGGTCTATAAATACCCTAGCTATTATTGTTTAGATAAGTAAGAATAATAATAGAAAGAAGGAAAGAATCATTATGAAAAAGAATTATAATCTCTTTTGAAGTATAGAGTCATTTCTTTCTAGAGGGAGAAATACAATCTAAAGTGTAAAAAAGAGATGTGTAAATGTTCTCTCCTGAGCTTGTCAAAAGAAGATAGAATTGTAAGGATAGTTAATCTTTGCCCATTTACATGTGGAAAGATCATTAAGGATTTGAAACTTGAATGATCAAAACTTTTTTAAATGCAAAAGATACTTGTATCCCATATCCCTTATCTAACTTCAATTAGAAGAGTAAAAGATATGTTTGGATAAAGTCATTTTGGGGTTGATAAGAGCATTCTAGTCTCTACATGTAACTCCTTTTATTATTTTTATCAAAAGTTCATAACTCATTTTTCCATTTCTAATAAAGGTTTATAACTCCTAAAGAATATTGTGAGCAAGAAAAAAGATATGTGAAACAACGAAAATATACATGCACATATATTAACTTTTGCATAACTTATTCAAATATGATAAGAATCAATAACAAAAGATATAAGAGCTTAAAACAACTATAAAAGATTCAATTGAGAAAGAAATTTTAATTGAAATCATGTCTAAAAAGGTAAAAGCAAGAATTGATAAATTTGAAATCAAATATATCGCTTCCTATAAAAGATTACACGAGATTACTTGATAAAACCATCTAAAGATCAAGTTAGTATATGTTCATCCGGTTTAATAAATTTGGAATGATGAAGTATCTGAAAAAATATTTTATATAACATTAATTTTTTATTTTTTATTTTTAATTTAAGGAGAGAATAGTTTGACCTTTGAGGTCGCTTTTGTCATCATGGGATGCCCAGTAGATGTTGACCCAACTCCCAATTGGATGAAAAAGAACGAAACATACGAATCCAGGTTCTTTTGTTCAGCATATATTAAGAAATTTTTCGTGATTAGTCGATTTAGTGAATAAAATTTGGGTGAAAAGAAAAACGAGATTGAATCAGTTGCACTGAATTTTTTCACCCAAATTTTACCCGCTGAGTTTGCCAAACCTAAGTTGTCCACCGACAAAGTTTCGCCCCCATTTTGTCTCTCATGATTGAAATTCCAAAGATTTTGACTCAATCTATTGTACAGGGGCTTGAATTGTGCCAACTTTGTGTACAGAAAGAGCACCAAATCACACCCAAATGTCACTCTTATCATAAAATAGGGTATATAAATTCAATCTTAAGTTTTTTTTTATATCATATATTTAAATATGTAACAAAATTATTTATTTACTAAATTAGTAAATAATTTAGTTAAAATATTGTATCCACCTATTATCTTTAAAGTTATATATTTAAATATACTAACTTCTTTATTCATAAATATAAAATTCTAAAATTTATGTTGTTGTAACTTCTAAATTATTTAATAGATTTTTAATATTTTTATGCAAAAGTTTAAACTTTATTCCTCAAACTTTGTTCTTTGATACATTTTGGATGAATTAAAAAAAAAAAGGCTATAAGAGTTTCCTGCATAGTGCTCCCAAGTTTAAATTTTTTTCACAAAGCACCCCCTTTTTTTTAATAATCATTTTACCCCCTCAACCAAGCCCATAGCCACACCTCCACCTCCATCGATCACCCCCCTTCATCGAACCTCGTTGGAGGTGCAACCTCTATGATCCCTCCATTACTATAGAAGCTCTGGACAAGGGCTAAACGTGTGACCACCACCCCCCTCAAGACCGCAATCTAACATTAAGAAGAGAGCACAAGGAGACCACATCAATGAAGAAAAGACACAATGAGGCTATACGACCCTTTCATGACTAACAATAAAGGTGTAATAAGCTCTTGCATGAGAATTACAAGCGATGGCAATAAGCCCTTCTACATGGGTTGCAAGTGGAGGGAGGCGACGATAGCCCTCTCTCGCACAAGGGTTGTGGACGATGTGATAAGAGCTATGTACGACGATGAAGGATGAAGGCAACAACGAATCCAAAAAAAAAAATGCTAACGATAAAATAATCTTTTCATGTGACTAGAGATGCTCTACAAAATTTTTGGTGCTTTTTGAGAAATTCTCAAACTTAAAGGCTTTTTGTACATATTCACCCTAAAAAATTTTGAGCCAATTTAAATTTATATGAATTGTTTTAAACCAAACCTATTTACAAATCCAAGACAAAGAAATCATTAAGAAAAGGAGAAATGAAGCTTTTTATTTTTGAGAGGCAAAATTGGAAAGCCAAATGAATAGTTTCTTTGGGCATAAACGAAAACTATAATATTGTTTGAATAAAAGTAAAAACCTACAAGAATTAGCCTATCTAGAAAGGACACTTTGTCAGATCGTGGGATCATAACCCATCTTCACCACCTACACTTTGGAAAACAAAAAAAAAATTACCATGCTTCATTACATTCTAATAGAACTTTAGTTTGGCACTTAACACAATCGAATCTTTTTGAATCATTTTCCGAATGTACAAGTACTTTTAAATGGCACAATTCATAAGGCTTATGTCATGTAGCATGCCATGTAGACATAATCCTGATGTTTTGGGAAGGAGTAACTTGCATCTCAAAAATTTACTGCTCATTTTCTAGGTGACTTGTTTCTGTCACATATTCCCTCATGAGCCTAGTGTTAGACTCATCAACCATCTGCAATAGTAGATCAACAACAGATAACCAAAAATGCAGTCTTGAGAGAATCTCTTTGCAATTCCATACTAACCTTAAAAGCTAACTTCTTTAAGTTGTCCCACTCGAAATCTTTTTTTGAATATGCCGATCGAACCTGCACAAAATTCATTGTTGTAATCTAACACAGCAACAACTTAGTGAATGCAAGCTCAAGATATTGAGTACTGACCTCTAAAATACGAAGAGCTGTCAGCAAAGGTAAAAAAGCATATTAGTACAATAGTATTGACATTACATGATGATGATCTTTAATAGAGGGAAATGGATATGAAAAACTTTAAGTTTTGAAGACAGATGTGCACTAATATCATTAATTCTGTAATTTTTCTGCTTTTATGGACTTTCAAATCAATAGGTAGAGAATTAGATGTTATTTTCTTCAGTTACTATTGAAATTGGAGTGCACTAATTTCTTGCTGGTTAAAAGGTAAAGAAAAAGTAGAAGTTTAATGTGAAATACAAACCAATATAAACTCTACCATTATAGTAGTATATTCTGATCAAGGCTTGTTAATATGGACAATGAAGTTGTTATAATATATACCAAGGGATCAAATCTCGACTGTATCATCAAGATGAACTTTACCAATCCAATAGTCAACCAGAATGCAGACCAAGCAATTCGATTTGGTTATATTTGACACGGGGAGGTACCAGTATCTTTATTATTGTTTTTCTTCTCTTTCTCCCCAGCATCTCACTTCTCCATTTTTCTTCACAGGGAACCTCTTCCATTCTAAACTCTTTATCTGACAATTTCAATCTCACATCTTCATCCTTCTCATGTCTAAATTTAGGTTTTAGAATATCAAACTTCAATCTCAAGAAATCATCCTCATCTTTTATTCTTAGATTTCATCTTCTTTGTAGATCTATAAATCAACATTAACTAATATCTTTGTAAAATGAGATCGCATCAATGCGAATACAATGTACATCTTGAGTTTAAATTGGGTCCAAGCCAAGATATGTGAGTGTGGCTCAGATCCATGCATATCATATAAATCCATGATATTCAGATCACATTTTGAGCAGGCCAATACTCATGCAAATCTGACCTAAATCTATATGGACCTGACCAGCATCCATGAAAATTTAAAGCTCCATTAGGACTAGATTAGAATCCACACAAATCCGACCTAGACATGCATGAATATGGACTAAATTCATACTTATTGGACTTATGTACTCACAGATCTAATTTACATAATCTCTTCTATTATACACACAGATCTAGTCACATAAATGGAGCTAAATACATGGAAGAATTTTAACCAATAAATTTAAACAGATAAGAAAACTCCATACTGGAAATTTCTTCTGAATATACATTTTGGAACTTTTACAATATCACCTGAAGCTCATAGTTTCCTATCACAACCAATTTATTCTTCCAAAGCCTTTTCAGACCTTCCATTTGATAAAAGCAAATCTAATAGATGCTAGTGGTTATAGGCTTTTGTATCAATGGAAAAATAATATGCAAATATTCAAATACATAACTCCTGTAGAGTTGACTGTGCACAAATACCATGATGAACAATCATGGCTTAACAAGTATACATCAGATGCTCCCTAACTCAGTCAACTAATTCCTACCACTTAATCATTTTCCTTGTCATGTAACATTACAGTAGATTATGAATCGTTTCCATATATCACATAGTGCAATGAGAATGAGTATTCTGCACCAAAATTATTTTCACCAGTCACTACATGTGTGGATCTTCATAGACTTCATACATATTTTCTGTCAAGCAGTATGGTTATCCATAAAAAGAAATCCTCTGAAACTGATTCAGCAACTTGCATGTGTTGATAAATTTTATCCTCTAAAATTACCATGATTTGAACAAATACAACTTATAATTAAAACTTATATTGCTTGGTGCAACGTAAACTTTTCTTTCCCTATTTTTATCTTAGTGACTAATTTTTTGTCAGTTTACAGTAGCTTTTGCAAGTAGAATCACTAAGAAAATGACAATATTCACACCTAAACTCTTATGCCTTGGAGACTCACGCATCAACCTTCTACAGAACATGTCCCCATCATTCAAAGAGTTGTGGCTGATAAACTCCGTCAACTCCTGATATGCCTCAGGATTATAGCTCTGTTCACAATTAAAGAGATAATTAAGATAGGTGAAAGCAACTACAAAGTTCTTATTCGAGATAGAAACAAACTACAAGTTGGAGACAGATTCTAGCCAAGCCTCGTTGGAAAATGAAGATACGGGAACACCACTTGGTTTATTATTAAGACAAGATGGAGAAAGGTAATCATATTGACATCATGATGTATAAGTATAAGAAACAATTAGAGATGCTGAATAGAAAATGATACAATTCAAATCAGACAACCTAGTCTATGTTTGGTAGGACTTATATTCTCAAGTTGAAGTCAATTTTTGTTCGATACAGAAAAACTTGTCATATTCTATAGGAGTTGCATAAGGATCCAGATTTGAGTCCTTTGCCTAAATTTATCTCTGGATAACAGTTAGGAATATAATAAAAGTACAAAATATCATAATTGGAATGAATATTTAACGTTACTTGGTTTCATAGCTTATCAGTGTCATGCTGATAAATCTTGGTACCAGATTTATGACAAAAGAAAGGTGAATATCATGCTCTCATATATGATCATTCCTCCAGCACCACCTACTCCATCATAAGAATGATTGCTTGTATAACACATCGATACCAACTTGATGTTGTAAGAAAGATGTGACACTGTGATAGCAGTAGGGGAGTTCAAGTTCTAGTAAAGGGTAACTCAGAATGAAAGGACCTAAAATTGACGTATAGATGCATCCACCATGGTTGAAGTCTAGGCAATAATTTCTGAGGACATAAAAATAAAAATAAAAAAAACCTTTGCTCCAAAACCAAGAAGTTATAAATTAACCTATTAAATGCATATCTCTGCTCCCCAATTCAGAATAGAAAGACACACCAAGAAAAAATTAACAAAAAAGGGAAATAAAACAATAGAAAACCGATCAGAACACATGAGAAGTATAACCTAGAGGTAACAAAACATTTCCGTTGAATTGATTGTCCACACAAAGTCTAGGCTACAAGTTCAGATTAGATTGGTACAACTGGTAAGCAGATATGTAATTGAGCAAGCACAAGTCAACCAATCGATGAGTAACTGTTTGACAGAGCAATCCTGTGATTTCTATCATCGACAAAAATCAAAATAGACTAACAGAAAAAGAAGAACAGGACCAAGTACATCAGATAGCAAGCATCAGTGACTACTTTGATTTTATTGAGCAGATGAAAATGAAGTAATTGATTTTCTTCTATCATAGAACATATAAAATTTGTCAGCAGGCGGACAGTGTATTTCACATACAGTATTTAGTATTAAAGGCGAAAAAATAGAGAGAAAACAACCTCGAGCTGAGCCAGAACAATCTTAACGGCGGCGTAAGTGAAGAAATCCTGGAGATTTCTTGCGGCCTTTGATTCCGGCGAAGCCCCCCCAAATCCTACAGACCGTAGTCCAACCCATCAAATTATGCCGGAAGAATCGCTGAAAGCAAATCAAAGGAAAACGAGGAGGAAAGAAACATAAAAGAAAGACAGAGAGACGGAAGATTACCAGGGACGTACATCTTGTGGCAACGGAGGGCATGGAAGCCACGAAACCTCATCGGTCTCTTGTTTGGCGGAGAGTAATAATAGTGGAACCCGAAGCGGCATTTGCCGGTCAAAACGGAGGAGGAGGAGGAGGAGGAGGAGGAGAAGGAGAAGGAGAGGGAGGGTGGCAAGTTGGAAATGCCTAAACAACAGCACTTCATCTTTCCTCCGTAGTGTGCACCTCGAGAGAGGGGTTTGGGGTCGAGGATAAAAAGGTCATGGAGACCATGGCCGGAAGCAGGACGACCGCACGCTTCAAGACCAGGTGAGTGAGTATAAAACCCGATGGAGATGGGATTCAAATCATACGTCATGTTAACGGAGCGGGTAATAATTCGTCACGTTAACGGAGCGGGTAATAATACGTCATGTTAAAGGCGCGGAGAAAGGGATTAAATGTGTCGGATTGCACGCACTAATTTGATTTAGGTAATAATTAGACGCTGCAAATTATCTTATTATAGCTTGCTTGCAATTAACTGTGTTATCTATTGGATTAACGTAGCAACGAAAGAAGCAAAGTTTGATAATGGATGCGAAACCAGGGAATCTTATATCGTTGGCCGTGGTTAGTGTCAGTTTTGGAGGTTGATATCTCCAAGAAATAAATTAATTTTTCGATTATCCTTTTTTCATTAAAACAGAAAATAAATTACTGCTGACTGTCAGAAACAACCGTTGGGTTGCTCATCAAAACACAAAACACAAAACAAAAAGGACATTCACAAACCACCCCCCACCATCTTAAAAAAAACTCAACATGCGATGCTTTTTAATTAACGAGCAAAAATTATGGAATGAGGATCCTGGGACCTCCAAATACAATTGGACCCGGTGTTAGTCAGTCGGTCAAGGTCAGCGATTTGATACCGCCCAATATTAAATGATGATATTGCTTAGACTAATGGTGATATCATTATGATAGTCTTTCAGATTGTGTCAGATGTTGGTATCGCCCAAGCAAATAGTTGTACCGTTAGTATCCTGAAATCTGAATATTTAAATTTTTTATTTTATTTTTGAAGTCATTTGTGTTGAATCTCAAATTTTGATGATGAAACCAATTGATAGTATTTATAATTTAATATGTGTTTTGAGTGACGTATGAAGCTTCGATCAGGATGAGACAATTAAAGCAAGAAGAATCATGTGGAGCCGATAGAACATGTCAGAAGATTGGACGTCAAGCCGAAGGATCGGTCGATATATCGACATAAGGCTTCGAGCTATGGTTTCGGGCATCGGGCCAAGAAGAGCGGATATTGCGCCAAGAATATCGGAGTTGCAGATGTCAATTGGCCGATTGGGCAATAGACCGCAAGAGAGGACGATGCGTTGAAGAATCAGACGAAGCGTCGATGGACCAATGACATGCCTGACAACATGATTCATGCTTAATAATAATTGTCTAGATCAAAGTATATTTTATGTGTGCACGATTAACTACGATAGCAAAGCATAAAGCAAAATGAAGTCCCGGAGTCAAGAACGAGATTTCGTTGGGAGTTCAAGAGTTCGTCAGAAGTTCAGACGTTTATCGGAAGTTCTGTCGGAACTGACCGAGAAGTCTAGGAGCTTGCCAAAGAAGCTCATTAAAACTTGACAAGAAGATCGTCGTGAAGTCCAGGAGCTTGTCGGGAGTCCGTTGGAACATTGCTGGGAGATCGTCGGAAGTTCGCCGGAGGATCGCTGGAAGCTCGTCGGAAGAAACCAAGACCTAGGGACTTGTTTAGCTTAGTAAATATCTTAAATTTCATAGTTAGCATATAATTAGGATTGGAATTGAGCCAACCCAATTAAGGGTCAGTTGGACCCATCTAAGGACTGTGTTGGGCCCAATGAAAGGCCCAAACAGTAACCTAAGAGGTGGTACCATCATGGCATTGTCTCCGAGACTATGTTAAGCGGTGGTACCATCGGTTTGGGTAGTGGTACCGCCCAGACACAGTCTCCAAGAGGTTGTTAAGCGGTGGTACCACCAGATTGGGCGGTGGTACTGCCCAGTGCAGTGTCAGTGTCAGACTGACATTAGCGGTGGTACCGCTCAGCACAGGCGATGGTACCGCCCAGCACAGGCGGTAGTACCGCCCGTACCCACGAAATCCGAGATGAGATATTTTTAGGCTCCAAGTTTAAATCAACTTGAGACCTATAAATACCCCTTTCATCACTGGTTAATAAACACAAGTATTGAGAGTGAAAAAGAAAGAAAACGCTGCTGCAATCTTGTGTGAACTCCTCTCAAAGTTCTAAGTGTTAGAATAGTTTGAGAGAGGAGTAAGTGAGGGTGTAAGGGTTATCTCCTAAACCCGATAAAAGGTGAATC
>LVTN01000960.1:27487-89576 GCA_001649415.1 Musa itinerans | reverse complement strand
GACGTTATTTTATCTATTATATAATTCACCCCCCCCCCCTCTTAGTGCTGACTCGTTCCTAACAATTGGTATTAGAGCCTCATTTTTCTAATTTGGTTTAACACCTAAATAGAAATGGCTCTTTTTGGCTTTTAAGAGGGTCACTCTCTTATTCGTCCTCACATGTTCAATGGGACGGACTACACTTATTGGAAAACTCGTATGAGAGATTTCTTGCTTTCTTTTAACCTTGATTTATGGATTATTATTGAAAATGGTTTTCAAATGTCTTCTCTTCCAATGAACCATTGGAATGATTTAGAGAAAAAGATTTTTTCCTTAAATGCTAGAGCTATGAATGCTCTATTTTGCGCTTTGGATAAAACTGAGTTTAATCGGGTTTCTACTTGCGAAACGGCTTTTGATATATGACACACTCTCAAAATCACACACGAAGGCATGAGTAGAGTAAAAAATTCTAAAGTCAATCTTTTAATACATGATTTTGAACTATTTTATATGAAACCAAGCGAAACCATTGGAGACATGTATACCTGTTTTACGGATGTCTTCAATGGTTTAAAAGTACTTGGTAAAAGTTTTTTGGATTTTGAACTTGTAAATAAAATTTTACGTTCTCTTAATAAGAGTTAGGATCCGAAAGTAACCGCAATACAAGAGGCAAAAGATCTTAATAATTTTTCACTTGAAGAACTTTTTGGTTCATTGATGACATATGAAATGGCCCACAATGCACAAAACAAATATTAGAATAACCTTCCAAAGAATAAGAAGGATTTTAGACTTAGAGCAATCGAAGACCACTCGAGCATAAGCTCAAGTGATGATGAACTTGAACTCCTCACTATGAAATTTAAAAACTTCATGAAACAAAAATTAAAGAACAAAAAGAACGCAACTACTTGCTATGAACGCAATAAGAGGGAAGTATTTTGGGATGAATCGAGCTCCTCCGAAGACGAAGAGAAAATCAACAAAGGCGAGGTGGCAAACTATGCCTTAACGGCTTTCGACAATGAGGTAATCAAAATGCCCTTAGTTTACTTTCAAATTACATAATGCTTTTCATGAGTTACTGTTAATTTAGTTTAGAAAATTTATTTTTCTTGAAAATTACATGTTTAATAATGTAATGAAAATACAAAAAAATTGGGATCATGCTTTTCTTTTTCTAGCTAATTTTGAAAATGATTATGAAAATTACATGTTTAATGATGTAATAATTGATGATTTTATTTTATGCATAATGATCATGCTTAATAAATTTATATTTCGAAATTATGTATGATAATTTTTATAATTTATGGCTTATTGGTTTTTACCGTAATGAAAGTTGCTTTTTCAGTTTTAAAAATGATGTATGTTTTGATTTGGCATAAATAACAAAAGCATGCTTATATGGAATAATGTAAGTATCATGCTTGATGATTTTATATTTAATTATGCATGATGATTTAAAGTAATGATGATTTTTGGGTAATTTATGGTTTATTGATCTTGATAATTTCTATGATGAAATTTGCTCTTTCGATTTTAAACTATGATGTATAGTTTTCATACAAAAAACTTGAGCATACTTATATAAAATCAATCACTTAAAATGAAACACATAAAAAAAGAAATACATTTTCCATCCCTATTGATTTTTCGATAAAAGATTAATGAATCCATGTATATTATGCGTTTTTGAATCTCTTGAACTATGAAAGTGATTTTGATGATTTAAATTTGAATAATTTTTTTTCTAAATCATGATCTTGATTCCTTGATATTTATAAATTAAGATTTATTATGAATCAAGATTTTTTTTTATTAATCGTTCTCCTACGATTCTACTTGGTATTTTCTTAAGAGGAGATTTTCTAAATGATTTATGATTTTTCTTGTGAGTTCTTAGATTTATTACTTGAGATTTTCTATATGAATCATAAGAATTCTTATGCATGAATTGAAATCTTTTTCTCCTATGTTTCCTTTTGCAATTTACTAAAGAGAATATCTTTTTCAAAATTCATGACTTAAAATTTCATTTGAATATCTTTTACTATTTGATCTCCTAAGATTTCTCTTTGAATATTTAAGAGAAGATTTGTCAAAATAAATCATGTATTTTTTGGTATTCACATGATCTCATCTTTCATGATATGATTTTTTTTTTATCTTTATATAATTCCTTGTATTCTTGAAGTATATCTCATCACCTAATTCTTCTTGATATTCTTCATGTGATGATATGAATGCATGAAATACTCATGATATTGTTTTGATGCTCTGAAATGATATAAAATTTGCTAGCTTATGAGTATCATGTATGATACGATGATTGATTTATTTTTAGTATCATGCATAGAGTAAGGATGATATATAAAGTTTTGAAATTGTGTATGTTGTAAATTCAAACTATAATGATGCATGCAATGATGAAATATTCATGATGAAAAATTGTTTTGACATTCATGACTTGATTTTTCATCTTTGTTACTTTACCTTTGTCATGATTTAGAAATTATTGTAAATGGAAAAGAATTATAAAATTATATTCTTCCCTTCTTTTTGCCAATGACAAAGGGAGAGAAAGAATTGTTAGTGTGCACATCTCAAAAGAGAAAGATTTGCTAGCTTGCACAATTCAAGAAGATACAAAAATATACTAGCTTGCTCATCTCAAAAGAGAAGCAAAAACTGCTAACTTGCATATTTCAAGAAGCAAAATTTACCTTCTTGAACATCTCAAATATTGCTAGCTTATATTTTTCTTTTAAATGATGTAAATTTACTAGCTTGCATGATGTAGAACTTGCTAGAATATCACCAAAATTTGCTAGCTTGCAATATCAAGAGAAGCAATAGTGCTATATTGCCTATCTCAAGAAGCAAAACATGCTAAACTTGCACATATAGCAAAATTTACAAACCTGAAATAATACAAATTTTTGTTAGCTTGCATGATGATAAAACATGAGATTATATTTATGATGCAATGATTTGAACTTGCATATCTAAATACTTGCTAGTTGCACATCTCCTTTTTGTTGATGACAAAGGGGGAGAAGTATGATGTTATGCATAAGTTTATGATAACATGTTGCTTGGATTTTTGAATCCAAGAGTTTCTATCAATATGGTATATTGACAGGGGGAGATTGTTTAAACTCTCAGAGTTAAGGTTAACTCCGTCATCAATTGGTTGTCATCATCAAAAAGAGGAAGATTGTTGAATCTCGAATTTTGATGATGAAACCAATTGATAGTATTTATAATTTAATCTACATTTTGAGTGACATAGGAAGCTTCGATCAAGATGAGACAATTAAAGCAGGAAGAAACATGTGGGGTCGGTGGAACATGTCAAACGATTGGACATCGAGTTGGAGGATCGGTCAACGTATCGACAAAAGGCTTCGGGCCATGGTTTTGGGCATCGGGCCAAGAAGAGCGGATATTGCGTGAAGGATATCGAAGTTGCGGAGGTCATCTGACCGATTGGGCAATAGGCCGCAAGAGAGGAGGATGCACCGAAGAGTCGGACGAAGTATCGATGGACCAATGACATGCCAGACAACATGATTCATGATTAGTAATAATTGTCTAGATCGAAGTATATTTTATGTGTGCAGGATTAACTACGATAGCAAGGCATAAAGCAAAATGAAGTCCCAGAGTCAAAAATGAGATTTCGTTGGGAGTTTGAGAGTTCATCGAAAGTCTAGACGTTTATCGGAAGTTCTGTCGAAACTGACTGAGAAGTCCAAGAGCTTGCCAAAGAAGCTTGTCGGAACTCGCCAAGAAGATCATCGTGAAGTCCAGGAGCTTGTCGGGAGTCCGCTAGAACATTGCCGGGAGATCATTGGAAGTTCACCAGAGGATCGTCGGAAGCTCGCCAGAAGAAACCAAGACCTAGGGACTTGTTTAGCTTAGTAAATGTCTTAAATTTCGTAGTTAGCACATAATTGGGATTGAAATTGGGCCAACCCAATTAGAGGCCAGTTGGGCTCATGTAAGGACTGTGTTGGGCCTAATGAAAGACCCAAACAGTAACCCAAGAGGTGGCACCGTCGTGGCACAGTCTCCAAGACTATGTCAGGCGGTGGTACCGCCCAGACACAATCTCCGAGAGGCTGTCAAGCGGTGGTACCGCCAGACTAGGCGGTAGTACCGCTCAATTCAGTGTGTGTCAGACTAACACTAGCGGTGGTACCGCCCGTACCTAGGAAATCTAGGATAAGATATTTTTAGGCTCCAAGTTTGAATCAACTTGAGGCCTATAAATACCCCTCTCACCCCTAGTTAATAAACACAAATATTGAGAGTGAAAAAGAAAGAAAACGCTGTTGCAATCTTATGTGAACTCCTATCAAAGTTCTAAGTGTTAGAATAGTTTGAGAGAGGAGTAAATGAGGGTGTAAGGGTTATCTTCTAAACCCGGTAAAAGGAGAATCGAGCTGTAAAAGGTGATTGGTCTTCGCCTATTAAAGGAAAATCGATAGTGGATGCCGGTGGCCTCGACGGAAAAGGAATCAGTGGAGTAGATGTAGGTCACGATGTCCGAACCACTATAAAAATCTGGTTTGGTTTCTTTTGAGCAATTTACTTTAACTGCAAATCACTTTACTTGCTTACTACTTTCAATACGTTTACTAACACGCTTTCAAGTTAAGCATTTCCAAGTTCGATTTTAAACGAACGAAGATTTTATAAAACTGATATTATTTTACCGCTGCACTAATTCATCCCCCCTCTTAATGTCGACTCGTTCCTAATAATTTGGGGCCTATAAATATCCCACTCATTCTTGCTTAAGATAGTAAAAAGAGAGAAAAAATGAGAAAGAATTCTTGAGGATAAAAGTGTTGTTAACACTCTTAAAGTATTGAGTTTCTTTCTCTTAAAGTTTAGAAGTCTTTTTAAAGGAGAAAAGAGGTCCTTTATAAAAGAGAGATATAAAAGTTCTCTTCTGAGTTTATGAAAAGGAGAAATAGTTGTAACAAGGATAGTTGATCTTTGTTCGTTGGAAAGAAGATCGGTAGTGAAAGCATATGATCTCGAGAGAAAAGGAATCGGGAGTGGACGTAGATCAAACGACCAAACCACTATAAATCGATTTATATTTCCTTTATACATTTCATTCATATTACTAATTAATTTAGTTGCTCACGTATTTAAGTTAAACGTATTTTCGATATAGATTTTATGGAATGAAAGTTTTTATTTTTTGAAAGCACTAATTCACCTCCCTCTCTTAGTGTCTCTACGATCCTAACAAACATAATGCGTAAAATATATATTTTTTATAAAAAGAAAAAATGGTAGCTTGCTTAGAGAGGATATATCTGTTTGTTCAAATGCAGATAATCATCTTACCATTACCATCTATGTCCTCGACAATTGGAAGAAATCCTTTCTGCCTAGTGAGTATCAACCCCATTCGATGGATAGCAACAAGCTCACTCCTCTTACCAATAGTGAATCTCAGTTCTCGAGAGCAAACCCAAACCATGTTTAACTTAATTTATTCCATAGTCAATTTCGCCCATTTGATGATCACCGTAGCTGAAGTAGGTAGGCCCTCCTAATCCCCTCCCCTCAGATAGAGGAGGTAATGGTACATTAAAAATATACCAAAACTCGGTAGAAGATGTCCTTTTTATCATTCTCTAAAAATATTTTCATTCTCGACTTTCCACAGTAGCTAAACTAAACTAAAAGGATCTGTGTAATTAGCTGAACTCCTACCAAATAGTTTTAACTCCTTGGAAAGTAATTAGGAATTGGTCCTTTTTGTTTTCTCGTGGGGATTGTGCGTGCTGTCAAAGTGTCTTGTGGGTGCCACGCCTACCTGACATAGCATCTAGTTTTAGTTTATGACTACATTAACTTCAATTTTTGTTAGCTTTGATTCATGAGTTTATCACGGAATGTACATGATACTCGAATATATCTTTTTTTTATTAATAAAAATAAATAAATAAGATAGGATTTGAGATCAGAATTCTATAATAAATTATCAAGGTCAAGCTAGTTACACCTTCGCAAGCGTATAATCTAATCGGAATGAATTTATTTTATTTTTTATTTTTGTTTTTTAAGGATTGGATCTACTCATAAACCGATAGTCCTATAATATTAGAATTTACCATAACCACATCGATGAGTTGAATAATTGTTATCTTGAATCCACTCTCATCCTATAGTAGTTAGGTCACACAAAAAAAATTACTTATTAGCCAAGTTAGTTCTAGGCTTGATGCAAGAGTAATTTAGTTTATATGTTATTTGAATATATTTTATTAGTTAGAGATATTTTGCATATGTCATAAGTTTTGTCAGATGGTAACATCTACTCAAGGTGAAAAAAAAAAGGAAACAAATACAAAAAAGAATGAAAAAAAATCAAATTCGTTATTGATTGAATATTATAAATTTTGATGAAAGATTTTAAATATTTATCTCTATGAATATAGAAGTCTATCAATCAATATTATCATCAAGCAACAGAAAATCATTCTTCAAATTAAGTCAAGAATATTATCTAAAGAAACAAATCATATATTTGATTTGATGTGATTATAATTTTTTATAATTTTTATTCTTATTCTTGAACTTCTAAAAAAGAGTTAGAATATTAAAATGAAGGAATTAGAGATGAATCAATCAATCGTATTCTTCTGTCATCTTGTATGACTGGTGCGAAGTCTTCATCCTCCGAATTTGCTACTTGAGCCAAAGCAAATCTAGAAGTTATCCAAGTTTATTTTTATTATCATTTTTCTCTCTTTCTAGTTTCTCTATTATCAAAAAAATATCCATTGTTACTCATCCTATATCATATTACTATTAGAGTTTTTGGTTTAGATACACGTTTCACCATCATGCTCGATCTAAATTTTAATTATTTGAACTTGAGTCGAGTTTCTACACAGCAGAAGCATATGATGGAGGAGTAATTTAGTTTATATATTATTTGAATAAATTATATTAGTTAGTTAGAAATATTTTGCATATGCCATAAGTTATTGGATAATAATATCTACCCAAGATAAAAATAAATTAATAAATAAATACAGGATAGAGCGGTAGAAATCAAATTCGTTATTGATTGAAGATTACAAATCTTGATGGAAGATTTTAAATATTCATCTCTATGAATATTCTATCAATTAATAATATCATTAAATAAAAAATATGTCATGGATCGAACAATCAATAATATTCATCTCTATGAATATGGTAGGATCGTCATACAAAGATAAAACTATCTAAAAATAAACGTCAACCAAGGCCTTAATAACTCAACCAAGGTCTCATACCATAAACAAATGTCTATCTTGTGTCTTTTTTTTTTTTCCAACATATATAATATAATATCTTTTCTCATAAAATTAAACCCTAGTAGCTCATATTAAAAGTCTAAAGGCCTTCACGCAGCGCGACTTAGTGGTAGACTATGGCCCTCTTTGCATTGGAATCAATATTAGAATTTGGAAAGTGTTTTAAAAAATATAAATAATTTAAATCAGCAACGCTAAGTAAAGATCTCTTAAATATCCTCTCTCTCAAAATATATAATAAAATTAATAATATATCATGTATAAATATCAAAAGTCATAATAAGTATCAATTAATTCAATCATAAACCTCAACAATCATCTCAATAAAAAGATCAATAATATGTCTCAAATTTAAGTTTCACGTGTAGTGAATGTTAGACACATGGAAAATATTGTATCTTTTATCGTGAGGACACGTTCCTTCTAATAATAGACATAATAATCATCTAATTACCATATATGATAGTTTATTAGATTTTCAAAGTAAATTATCCTACCATCATATTGGTCTTCCTAGCCAAGACAATGTCCACACATACCATCTCATGACATATAGGTCTTGGGGACATTACTATCATGTAAAGTCATCAAAAAATAATCAAACAACAATAATAACATATGAAGTCATACCCTTATCAATCCTCAAGTAACCTGAACATTAGCTGAATTAGTACCAAATTGATTTGACTTGGAACAATTGACTCGAAGTCAACTAGAACCTCAAAAAAAAACCTGATCGAACCAACCTAAAATCCTCATAAAGTTAGTTTGGAATCATCTAAACTGATCTAATTTGAACATGGTTCGGTTCAGTTGGATCAAACAGACTTGAACCGGTCAAAATCGATCCGGGATCATCTGAACCGGTCAATCAGGTCTGATTCGGTTTAAATCAGATGTCAATTCGGCTCAATCAGAACTCAAAAGCGGTGTGGGCTTGGTTTTAGGCTTAGCACAGTACTAGGCTGACCCTGGCTCAGCTCACAGTGGGCTAAAACAGATAGCACATGCATTGCAGTTGTCTATGGGCATGACGGGATGGGCTGCATCGCCAGGCCGTTGATGGCCCTCAAATGCTGGACTGGACTGGCCTCCGCTGAGCCCGCCTAACCGGTAAACTGGACTGAGCCGAACTCTGAGCGTAAGGTCTGAATCCGAGTCGAGCAAGCCACCGTGCTGGCTGGCTAGGGTGCACCGCCCAAGTCCGTCCGATGGTCTGATTCAGGACAGACCCGAGCCAGCCAGTCAATTGAATTAACTCTGCTTTCTCTTTTTTCTGACAGAAACTATAAAAAATTTCAGAATAATAATTTCAACTAAAAAACGATAAAAAATAAAAATGTCAAATTCCAAGCATACAATATTAGTTTATTCAGAACGGTATCTAATTAATAAGATTCAAAAAAAATATTATTTCATGAATTAAAATATTGATAACTAATATTTCCGAAATTTAAGAAAATAACAATATTTCCACCTCAGCCATATATTTGGTAGTTGCACCATATCAACCAAAACTGTGGTTTGTCTCCTGTACTCGACAAACTTTGAGTTTAAATCTATAAGTGCATACCTAAAATACTCCTAATATATATTTTTGCAAAGGGTGACAGAAAGATCAAACCAGAAGCTGCCGGCCAACCTCGGATGCCTCCCTCTCTCTCTCTCTCTCTCTCTCCATTCTTTTTGTATTACGTCTGTCTTCCTATCACTAAAATAATAATAATTAAATACATGATATGGTAGCCGTTGTGGTCAAAGTCAATGATTCTCTCTCCTTAACATCATGACACAATATTCGAATTATTCTGAGGAATGGAGTATTTTAGTGGACTTGCAGGGAAAGCAAAGAGCTCCGTAGTAATAGCTATTTGTACCTGCAAACTCGACCGTCTCTCCTGCTCTTCATCTCCCTTTCCACTGTCTCTCCTCTCCCTCGTTGACCCCATCATGGGGCACCCAAAACCTGTGTTCTTCTTCGGCGTCCTTGTCGCGGCTCTCCTGCAGTCCTTCCCGGTAGCCTCTCAAGAAGTTGGTATGCGATTTCTTGGCCTTCATTCCTTCTTCTGCAACACCAAAATCTACATCACTAGCTGTTAACAAGCCTGTTGCTCGCAGAGGATGAGAAGGAGTTCAGCTACCAGAGGGGGAGCCAGATTGGACCAGAGCACTGGGGGGAGATCCACCATGAATGGGCTGCCTGTGGCAAGGGTCGGGCGCAGTCTCCCATTGATCTCTCCGACGAGAGAGTGCAGGTATTTCCCTGCTTGGGCCGCCTTCGCCGCTCCTATCGCCCGGCCGACGCCATCCTCAAGAACCGTGGTCACGACATCATGGTAAGAAACTATGCGCTAAAAGTTTTTCCCATAAAGGCTTTTATTAAGATGATCAGTTCCTCGCCGTGCGAAGCTCAAATGGGAGGATCAAGTAGGAGGGATATGGATCAACGGAACAGAGTACGGTCTTAAACAGATGCACTGGCACTCGCCCTCCGAGCACACCATCAATGGCCGCAGGTGTTTCATCTTCTCAATCCTTGGAAGAAACAATTACTTGTAGGAATGATAATTTTCGGCCCATCCAACTCGCTTGCATGTGATGTTCTGCTGCTGCTGTAGGTACCCCATGGAGATGCACATGGTTCATGAAAGCGCCGATAATAAAATCGCAGTCGTCGGCATTCTCTACAAGATTGGCCACCACGATCCATTCCTTGCCGAGGTCTGTTCTTAGCGCAAACAAATCGTTTTCCTGGCCTAGCATAATGGCCATGTATGGTATTCATCATGGTCACAAGGGGAACAGATCATCTCGAAGCAAAACTCCAAATGGAAATCATCCAAAAAAAAAAAAGACAAAGTCGATGCCTATTAGCAAAGGTTTGTAAGAGCAACGACAATAATCAACATCGATGAGCCGTAATGTCCCAACTAATTGGAATTGGCTATATGAATCTTTGCGTGCCGTAAAGCGATTGATTTACAAGGAAGGTAATATCATGGTTGATCAAATTTTAGTGCAGAATTGGCATCTGATTCAGAAAAATCTAGAGAAAAATCTCAAGTGATCACTAATAATTTAGTCTCAGTTAGTTAGTTTTGCCATGAAGAACTGTTGTTCTTGGCAACATCAACTTGAATAAAATGTCTTGAATTACTTAATATTGTTTCTTGTTATTCATCTCTCATCTTGGAAATTTGGTATGCACAGCTGGAGAGATACATTGAGAGGATTGCAGACGAGCATGGGGCCGAGGAGGTGGTGGGCATGGTGGATCCAAGGCACGTTAGAAAGGGAAGTAGGAAATACTACAGATACACTGGATCTTTGACCACTCCACCTTGCACTGAGGGTGTGGCTTGGACCATCATAAAGAAGGTCAGCTTGATGCACATGAATTAAACATCAAATGAATTGCCGTATGTAGTTCATCTGCTAAATCCTCGAAAAATGTTTTGGATGAACATGGAAATGAGTTGTTTCTGTGGTGTTTAGGTGCGGACAGTGTCAAGGGAGCAACTGGCCCTTCTAAGAGAAGCTGTCCATGATGTAAGTAACACAGATGTTTTTACAGCTGTTCTTCCAGCATAGGAGAGTTCTTACTTTTGCAACTTAACTTGCAGGGCTCAGAGATGAACGCAAGACCCACCCAGAAGATGAATAAGAGGATTGTCGGTTTATATCGGCCTCGACCATATCGATATCGATGACTATGTTCTTCGCGTAATACTTATTTTCATACAAAACCTCTGTGAAATTTGAACATGAAACAATATATCTTGCACTTTAATATTGGAATATCAACCAAAAGATGATTTAAAATTGTCACTATTTGCTATGTGACTTACTGCAATTTTTATATGGTCTTTTTATGCCAAGGAATTTGGATTGCCACAAAATTTAGTGATTGATTTTCATTGGATGATGCTTGGTTCTTGCTTGAGATTACACAAGCATCTTGATTTACAGATAACATGATGGAGAAGGGATGCATATTTATTAACATTATTAATAGCAGCTTGATTGAAACTAAAAATCTACTAGATCAGGGGTGATAAAATCATCATGCTTGCTGGTTTTGGTGCCAAAAATCTCTGCTATTTTATACAGGTTTTCTTTGCTAAATAATCATAATGCGTCTTGATCGCAGATGCCGTGCAACATTTGAAGAAATTAAATAAACTCATTTGGGATAGTAAGTCTATATTGTTAATAGTCTGATCCTTGGCCTTTTTATGTTCTAATTGCTTTCATCCACCTTTTCTAAGAAGGAAGCTTAGGTGGATACGTTATTAGACCAATTTGTAATGATGTGTGATGAAAATCTTGTTATTAGTGCTTTGGATTGACCCTTGCTTCAATGTTATGATGATGATAATAATGATGATGATGATGATGATGATGAAAATGGACCCTCGATATGCATGGATTTGGTTTTGCATATGTAAAAAGTTGTTCCAATTTCATGATGTTGCAACATACTTGGTTAGGCAATAAAGATGTTACTCGGAAAAACCTTATGTTTCCTTTTATTCTCAAAATTTGTTGATTATATATACAAGTCTATAATTAGGAAATTAATTACTATTAAATCTATTTTGGTTGTTAGGGAATTGTTGTTGATACTTCTTGCTCTCTTTCTTTGGAAAATTGAGATCAATTAATTTCTTTTAGATTATCACTTATACGATTTGAATCATCTTCGAAAATAATGTTGGATGAGAGCACTACCTTGTGTCGATGCATTTAAAATATTTCTTATTTTGTTTTATTTTCTTTCTAAATTCATTAATGATTTATAGGTTCTACTGTCATAGTCTTCTGATTTTCTTAACTAGTTCCTTGAATTAATGAAAATTAGTCTAAATGTTTTCTAAGTTTCTTGGAATTAAATGAGACGAGGAAGAAGAAACAAAAAAAATCCTTTTTTTGCATCCTTTCCACACATTCCTTTCTGCATCCTATGTGCATCTTGTTTGTATAAGGTAGGATTAGCTTGATATCACTCACATATTGGTTTGTGTTTTTGGATTATTTGAAACTCGAGGATCTTAGGACAGCCAGGAAAGCTGTTGTTGGATCTGGAGAGAAATATTTGCAGCACCTCATGAAATATATATTTTGTTTGTTTGGATCCCAGAGTGATCAAAGCTAAATCCTCTATGGCAGGGCTGGATTATTTCTCATTCTAAGGACAATTTGTGTTTGCAGAGTGATTAAAGATCAAAAAATTCTGATGGATTTCTTATCAGGTGAATTTTGATGCTTTCTAAACCCAACACAGCAGAGATGATCATGCAAAGGGTGTTGAAAGCAGTAACAAAGAGTAGCGAAGAGACTGGGCTTCTTTCTTTCATCACCAAGCCCTTCAAATGGTATGCGACTCCGGAGAACACCATCCCCTACGATGACAATGACAAGAAGATGGAAGCATTAATTGATTCATCATGTTCTCACTCTTAATTAGTATCAAAGAAGCATTCATTCGGTGATTTTACAGAGCATACTGTTGCGACGAGCCATGTGTTCCAGCCGATGATCCAAGGCCACCTTCCACATCAGGTGTATTGCACTGCTCATTGGTCGCTCCCGTAAAGCATATCAGTGGGACAACTTCTGCAGGACTGCACATGATAATTTATGATTTTAAAATGTTATAAACTTTTGAAAAGTATTTAAAATGTTAAAAACTGATAACGTCGAAGAGAAATAAAGAGTGATTGTAGGTCAAGATGATCGAAATAAATCTGATTTATATTTTTTTTTATGCTTTTCCTTGCTATTACTAATTGATTTAATTGTTCACTAATCTTATTCACATTCTAAGTTAAACATATTTTCGATATCGATTTTATCGATAGAAGTTTTCAAATCGAAATGTTATTTCGAAAGCACTAATTCACCTCCTCTCCCACTCCTCTTAGTGCTTTTACAATCCTAATAATTGATATTAGAGCTTAGTTCTCTCAGTTAGTTTAACATCCAAGAGAGATTAAATAACTTTTTTTGGTAATCAAGAGGGTCAACTCTATCACTCATCCTTCTATGTTTAGTGGGACGGATTATTTTTTTTAATTTTTATATATTTTAATTTATGGAATATCATTGAATGTGATTTTTCAAAATCATTTAGACTAATAAATGAATGGAATGATCTTGAGAAGAAAATATTTTTTTAAAATACTAAAGCTATGAACGCTTTATTTTGTGCTTTAGATAAAAATAAGTTTAATCATGTTTCTACATGTGAAACTGCACATAATATTTGGCATAAACTTGAAGTTACTCGTGAAGGCACAAATAGATCAAAAGAATCTAAGATTGATCTTTTGATATATAGTTATAAATTATTTAAATGAAGTGATTGGTGATATGTACACCTGTTTTATAAATGTTATCAATTGTTTGAAAGCTCTTGGTAAATGTTATACTAACATTGAATTGATTAATAAAATTTTAAGATCTCTTCCAAATAGTTGGGATCCAAAGGTGACTGCAATTCAAAAAGCAAAAGACTTGAACAACTTTCCTCTTGAAGAACTCATAGGATCATTAATTACCTATGAAATAACTTACAAGATATATGACGAACAAGAGAACAACATTTCAAAGAATAGAAAAGATATTGCACTTAGAACCAAAGAAGATCACTTGAGCGAATACTCAAGTTATGCTGATGACTTGACACTCCTCGTAAGAAAATTTAAAAAGTTTATAAAAAGAAACAAAATAAACTCTATAAAATAAGAATCTAAGAATAAAAGTAAATTTAAAAAGGATACAATAATTTGCTCTGAATGTAAAAAGCCAAGGCACTTCAAAAATAAGTGTTCACAATTGAAGAAGAAACTACTAGCACAAAAGAAGAAGAAAACAATCTAAGCAACTTGGGATAAATCAAGTGCATTAGAAGACAGAGCAAACTAATGAAGACGAAATGACGAACTACCAATTGATGGCTTTCAACCACAAGGTATGTGACTCAACATAAACTTCTTTATCTTATAATGAATTACTTAATCAATTTCATGACTTATGATGAACTCAAAATAGTTAATAAGAAATATAAATTACTAAAAAAGGATTATGTATTTCCTTGTTAACACATTGCACTAAATTTGAAGAGTTAGACTCATTCAAAAAGAATAAAATGTTATTACAAAAAATATTAAAAAAATTAAAATTGATAACAAATCATTAAATATGATTCTTATTAATAAAGGTCATGTATATAGAAAGGAAGGAATCGATTTCGTAAGTAGTAATACTCAACAAAAGCCAACGACATTTGTTAAAGGACCCAAGTTACATGTTCCCCTCAAATTAAATATAATTTTTATGATAGATATGATCATTATATTTATACATATTCATTTAAAAAATATAACTCATATAAATTAGTTTGGGTTCCTAAAGGAACCATAAATGACTTTATGTCAAAAGTCAAGATAGGTAGATCTAGAGGGATCCAAAGTTAAATGAGTACCTAAAGCAAACCCCCCTTTCTTATATATATATGTCTATAATCGAAAACTAGGTGTAAGAGATGATATCTTGATAGTGGATGCTGAAGACATGACCGAAGATCCAATATATTTCTCTAAGCTCACTAGCCAAGACGAAGGATATGTCACCTTCAGAGATAACAAAAAAAAAAAAATTTTGACAAAAGAAATATAAGTAACAGATCAAACCTCTTGATTGAAGATGTTATGTTATTAGATTGTTTAAAACATAATTTACTAAGCATTAGTTAATTATATGATAATGGATATAACATCAAATTTGAATCTAATGCTTGTATTATAGAGATATAAAATGTGTATACTATTGATCTTGATGATTTTTGTGATAAAACTTATTTTTTGGTTTTAAATGATGATGAATATAACTTGTTTTTTTATTTTAAACGATGATGAAACTTGTTTTTTAGTTTTAAGAAGCAATAATCTCCTCTTACTTAGGCATAGGAGATTAGATTATGTAAGTATTAAATTAATCTCATAAATTACAACTAAAAAACTTGTAAGAGAAATGATTAACATTAAATTTGTCAAAAATAAAGTTTGTGATATATGTTAACTAGGTAAACAAATAAAGAGTAGCTTTAAACCTAAAAATCAAGTCAGTACCTCTAGACAATTATAACTAATTCATAAAGATTTATTTGGATCAATTAACATCATAAGTCTAGGAGGTAGTAAATATACTTTTGTAATTATCGATGATTATAGTAGATATACTTAGATATACTTCTTGACATATAAAAGTGATTATTTTAAATATTTTATAAAGTTCTGCAAACAAGTTCAAAATAAAAAAGGTTTTATGATTTCTTCTATTCGTAGTGATCATGGTAGTGAATTTAAAAACCATGATTTTCAAGAATTTTATAATTCAAATGGGTATTAAGTATCGATAGAGGATTATTCGCTTCGGTATCATGAGAGGAATATCCCATGTGTTATTGCTCAAGCAAATCCCTGACCAGGGCCTTTCGAATTGAGAGAGAGAGTTCTTCGGGAGAATCCGTTTAGAGCGAGACTCGAGTAGAAATCGTATGAGCCTGACAATACCATACCCGGTATACGATATCTGGGATATTAGATAGATGAGGGACTATAGATACATAGTAATTGAGGATAAACAAATCGAATGGATTGGATTCCCCTGTATCATTTGGGGACTGTGGCGTAGTGGCATAATATGTTTGTAGTCAATGAGTCGAGTAAATTAGTATGGAGATACTAATTCACTAAGCCAGAAAGAGTTCTAACATGTATGAACGGCCAGCTCGATATTGAGCCTAGAGGGTTATACATATATAGTAGGTGTTGTAACGAGTAAATGTTCGAATATGAGATATCTGATAGAGCCCCGATCTTATTGGATATCCAATAAGCCTATAAATTATTGGATCCTATGGATGAGATCCAATAAGAGCTAATGAGAGATCATTGGGTGGAAACCTACTAATCTAAGAGACTTGCGTAGTTGGATGGAGATCCAGTACCCAATATGACAAGATCTATTATAGTTAAGTTGATACGGGGCCTCTATAAATAGGAGGAAACCAAATGGCTATGGGCTAGTTCTTTTTAGTTGCCACCTCATATTCTTCTATTTCCCTCTCCTCCTTAACTTACAGCCTCTATTTGCGATGTGTGGACAGCAAGAAGGGGCAGCAGCCCCTTCTTGATTGCATGGTGCATGCGAGGAACAGATTTGGGCAGCGATTTGAGAAGCGTCTTCGCAGCCCCTACTATGTGGATCACCGCTAGAGAGGAGGACAATTGACCTCCTTCATCCTCTCCTATAGATCTGTAGTTTTTCAAGGGTATACAATCTCTCTAGGTAACATATCTTTCTTATACACGTAGTTTTCAGTTTCGTGGGTTTTTACATACCTATTTTTGCACAACGATGAAACCTTCTTTTATGTAGAAAATTCTAGAATTTTTATTTTCTATTCTTCTACTATACATGTGATATTGCCTTAGATTTTCCATTGTATAGATCCATGGATATCATAATACATTTATTCTCATTGCTCTGATACCACTATGGGAGTCCCTAGTGGCTAAGATTTCCTAGCCACATAAGAGACTACCTGCCATATGGGGGCACACCCAAAATACTACAGAATAATTAATTAAATAATTTAATTAATTATTATTATCTAGTAGTCATACTTGGTGATGTGTACATATGATGTGTGATGTGGACGGATGATCATGGACCGTGTGATGTGTGTATACATGTGATGTGATTATTATTATTATTATTGTGGCCTGCGAGCCTCTATTTTTTCTTGTTTATTGTCATGCTTGCGTGCTTGTGATTATATTACAATTACACAAAAAGGCATAACGGAAGCATGAAAGTAATAGTGGGACCCACGAGGTCGAGATGGATGATCACGATGCACGGAGATACGTCGAGATGCCGACGAAACCGACGAGGACGAGATGGATGATCATAGGGCATGAAGATGTGCCGATGCACACATAGATCATGATATGAATGATTGGGCCCATTGGCTCGGGCTTAATCATATTAGGTTGTGGTCCATGATTATCTAGTGTAATTGCTCATGTGATATGTGATTACTTATACACTTACTAGATATGTATATATATATTTGCATGTGATATAGATATATATTAAATATATATGTGTGTGACATATCATAGGAGACCGAACCAAAATCTCTTCTCTCGATAATATTAAATCGATAAACATGAGGTGACTAGATTGGCCCACGTGGCCTTCCATCATTATAGGAAGAAATCGAATCTTGACATAGGTTGAGTTGGTCGAGTCCCTCGAGGGCATATCATCGAATCAGACTTATATTGTAACAAGGGTGATGACTTAACTGAACATCATGGTTGGTCGAGTCCCTCGAGGGCATATCATCGAATCAGACTTATATTGTAACAAGGGTGATGACTTAACTGAACATCATGGTTGGTCGAGTCCCTCGAGGCCATGATGGTTCGAAAGTTGAACAAGATGGGAATCACAAGGAATTGTGATCGACAAGAGTTGCGTATCTTTTTGGGTTGAGCGTGATTGGTCAAGTCACTCGATGTTATATTGAGATGCTGATTGAATCCCAACCCCTACTAAAGATCCACCGGAGATCTCCGATTCACATACCAGAGGGAGTTATGTTTTGCGAGAAAATAGTAAGAGTAGATTAAGATAGAAGGCCTCATCTTAATTGTTTACTTTTTGCAAAGACTGCATGTTATTTATTTCTGCTATATGTTTATTTTCAGAACATGTCGCTTTCAAATCTCATACGTGGTATACTTGATGTCAACCACCTCACTGGTCTAAATTATACGGATTCGCTTCGCAACCTAAGAATCGTTCTCACGGTGGAGAAAATTGTGTACGTTTATGATACAGTGATTCCTATGTCCGAGGAAGGGGTAAGCGAGGATGAGATCATTCGTTAGATGAAGTACATATATGACTCCACTCTTGCTTAGTATTACATATTGGGCTCCATGACTCCCGAGTTATAAAGATAATATGAAAAATGGATGTTAGATCTATTCTCCTATATGTTCGCAAATTGTTTGAGGAATAAGGAAGGACTCAACGATATGAGATATCCAAGAGTCTCTTCCACGCTAGGATGACTAAGGGTACACCGGTTCATAATCATATCCTAAAGATGATTGAGTGAATAAAAAAACCATAAGTCAATAAATGGTCCTAGAGAAACCATATGCCTATTATTACATTGAATGCATACTATTTTGTTCCTTCTATTATCAAAAATATTATTTTCATTTCATGTTTGATAATTAATGGATATAAATTAGTTTTTGAGAATAATGGTTGTTCAATATTATTAGATGATAAGATCATCACAAGAGAAATATTGTATAATAGTTTATTTATGCTAGATATTGCTCCACATATAATGAATGTAGGTGTGTCCAAGAGGAAACGAGATAAGGTAAACAGTGCATACCTGTGGCATTGTAAGCTAGGTCACATCAATGATGGAATGATTCAAAAGTTGTTAAAGGATGGATATCTAGATCCATTCGACTATAAGTCATATGCAACTTGCAAGTTTTGCCATTATGGAAAACTGATCAACTCTCTATTTAGTGGAACTAGAGAGAGAGCTACTAAGTTGTTAGAACTTATACATAGTGATGTATGTGGTCTCATATCAACTCATGCCATAGGTGGTTACTCCTACTTCATTACTTTCACTAACGATTTCTCTAGGTACGGACACGTGTATTTGATAAAGTATAAGTCTAAATCCTTTGAAAAATTTAAGGAGTATAAGAATGAAGTAAAGAACTAGACTAGAAAGAATATCAAAACTTTTCGATTAGATCGAGGAGCTAAGTACTTGAGTATAGAGTTTACCCAATTCCTCAAGGACTATAAAATTCTATCCTAGTAGACACCTCCTTATACACCTCAGCTCAATGGTGTATCTAAACGGAGGAATCACATGCTATTAGACATTATGCGGTCCATGATGAGTTTCACTGACTTATCCATCTCATTCTGATGATACGCCATAGAGACTGCAGCTTACCTTTTGAATAGAATTCTAATTAAGTCAGTAGTATCTACACTATATAAGATATGGAAAGGGAAGAAGCTCAATCTTAAGGTTGTTAATGTTATGAGTGTATCGACACTAAGGGGGTGAATTAGTGCTTTTGTACAAGGTCTGCAGTTTCGATGTGTACCGCCCGTACCGGGCGGTACGTACCGGTCCGATAGGTTACCGGTACGCGGACCGCTCGGTACCGGGCGGTACGACCGGTACAGTGCTACAGTGCACTATAGCACTGTAGCAGTGCAAACAGTGCACTGCAGTACTGTAGCAGTGCACTGTAGCACTACTACAGTGCTCGGTACACCCATACCATACCGTACCGAGCCTAGATCGAAACTCCGGTACGGTACGGTTTTGCGGACCTTGCTTTTGTAAATACGTTGGTTTGAAAAAATCTCGTTTGATGAAAACCGATATTAAGTGAGCTTGACTTAAAGTAAATGTAAAGTAGAGTGAGCAACAAAATCAGTAAGCAATAAATGTAAACAACAAAGGAAAAGAGCATACCAAGTTTTATAGTGGTTCGGTCATCGTGACCTACGTCCACTCTCGATTCCTCTTCACTCGAGGCCACCGGCTTCCACTACTAATCTTCTTTCCAATGGGCGAAGATAAACTACCCTTACAACTCTTTCTCCTTTAGACAGGCTCGGGAGAGAAACTTTACATCCCTCTTTTACAAAGTATCTCTCACACATCTCCCTTAGAACAACCTCTAAGCTCAAGGAGGAGGGACTCAACTTTCTCACAGAGTTTTCATACTCTAAACGGTCTCATATTGGGTTTTTGGGGTACTGGTGGTACCACCGCCAATACTAGATGGTACCACCGCCTGACATAGTTTGGAAGACTATGTTTGGGTGGTACCACCGCTTGACACAATTTGGGAGACGATGGGACCACCAGATTGGGCAATGGTACCGCTCACTGGCAATGTCAAGCGGTAGTACTGCCTAGACATAGTCTTCTAGGCGATGGTATCGCATAGTGTCAGTGCTGCAGGCGATGGTACCGCCCAACACAGGCGATGGTACCACCAGGACCCCAAAAACCGGGGATGAGACTCTTTTAGGCTCCAATTTTAAATCTACTTGAGGCCTATAAATACCCCTCTCATCTCTGATTAACAAACATAAGAATAAATAGCAAAAAGAAATTAAAACACTATTGTAATCTTGTGAGAACTCCTCTTAAGCTCTAAGTGTTAGTCTTGTTTAAGAGAGGAGTGAAGGGGGTTGTAAAGGTTCTCTCCTAAACCTATCAAAAGGAAAATCAAGTTGTAAGGATAGTTGATCTTCGCCCATTGAAGGAAGATCGTTAGTGGATGCCAGTGGCCTCGACGGAGGAGGAATCGGGAGTGGATGTAGGTCACGACGACCGAACCACTATAAAACTCAGTTTGCATTTCTATTTGTGCAATTTACCTTTACTGCAAACTGCTTTCCTTACTTTGCTTTGACTACGCTTACGAACACGCATTAAATTTTAAGTTATCTTTCGAGATTGGTTTTTATCGTATGAAAATTTTTCAAATCGATATTTTTATCTGTTGCACTAATTCACCCCCCCCCCTCTTAGTACCGCTCTTAATCCTAATAGTGGTATCAGAGCCATGGTTTTTTCTCATTTGGTTTAACACGCAAGAGAAATGGCTCTTTTCGGGTTTCAAAAGGGTCACTATATTATTCGACCTCCTATGTTCAATGGGACAGACTATACATATTGGATAACTCGAATGAGAGTTTTTTTTATTTCTTTAGATTTTAATATTTGGAATATCATTGAAAATAGATTTCAAAGGTCTTCTCTTCCAATGAACGATTAAAATGATTTGGAGAAAAAGACTTTTTCTTTAAATGCTAGTACTATGAATGCTCTATTTTGTGCCTTAGACAAAAATGAATTCAATCGAGTTTCTACTTATGAAATAGCTTTTGAAATTTGACACACTCAAAATCACACATGAATGCACTAGTAAAGTTAAAGACTCTAAAATAAATATTTTGATGTGTGATTTGAATTATTTTGTATGGAACCAAACGAGACTATTGGAGATATGTACACCCATTTTACGGATGTCATCAATAGTCTAAAAGCTCTTGGTAAAATTTTTTTGAATCTTGAACTTGTAAATAAAGTTTTACGATTGCTTTCTAAAAATTGGGATTCGAAAGTAACAACAATACAATAATCAAAGAACTTGAACCATTTTTCGATTGAAGAACTTATTGAGTCTTTGATGACTTATGAAATGACGTACAATGCATACAAAGAACTCAAGAACAACCTTCCGAAGAATAGAAAGGATTTAGCACTTAGAACTCAAGATGACCACTTAAGCAAAAGCTCAAGTGATGATGACTTTGAACTTCTCACAATAAAACTTAAAAAATACTTAAAATAAGAATCAAAAAGTAAAAATGAACTTAAAAAAAAGAAGTTGCCAGAGAAGAAGAAAGTATTCAAGGCGGCTTGGGACGAATCAAGTTTATCCGAAGATGAAGAACAAACCAACAAAGGCGATGTGGCAAACTATGCCTTAACGGCTTTTGACGACAAGGTAACCAAAACCCCTTTGATTTATTTTAAAATTACTTGATACATTTTATATGTTATTTTTAAATTAGTATATAAAATAAAAAATATAAACAAATAAAAGGGGATCATGCTTTTCTTTTTCTAGCTAATTTTGAAAATGATAATGACAATTGCATGTTTTATAAAAATACAATAAAATATTAGATTTTAATCTAATGATTATGTTTTTAAGAAGCAATAATGAGTATCTTGATAATTTTCCTTTTTTTTTCTTATTGATGATGCTTTTTGTTCAATGAAACCATGCTTGATGATTTTAAATCATGCTTAATGATTTTATAGTTTGAAATTATGCATATTATACCTTAAAAACTTGAAACCATATTTTGGTATCATGCATACCTAAGTAATGATGATTTTCTTTTATGATTTATGGTTTATTAGTTTTGATGATTTTTATGAAGAAATTTGCTCTTTCGGTTTTAAACGATGAAGCATATTTTTGTTTTGACATAAAAATAAAAAATAAAAAATTGGATATGCTTGTATGAAATCAATCACATGAATTGAAACAACTAAAAAATGAATGCATTTTGAAAATTTCTCTATCTTATCGATTTTTCAATAAGAAATTGATAAATCTATTTATGTCATTTTAAATCTCTTGAAAGTGATTTTGATTATTTGAACTTCAATGAGTTTTTACCTATGTCATGATTTTGATTCCTCGGAATTATAGCTTGAAATCTTTTATGAATCAAGATCTCTTATTATATATTCTTATATTATTTAAGAGGAGATTTTTTATGAATCATAATTTTTTGAATTATAACTTGAGATCTTTCATTAATATATAAATCATGATCTTGACAACTTGAAATTCTTATGAATCAAGATTGTTTAATATATTTCTTCTTTTTGCTATAAAAAATAATTATAATTTGTCTCTTGATATTCATAATGTGTCTTCATAAATTTTTCTTGATATATTTCATATGATGATTTGAAAAATGATGTAATGGGAAAAATTTTATACATTAAGGGAGATAGTTTTGCTAGCTTGGATAAATTGGTGTAAAACTTACTTGACATGCTTTCAAACACTTGCTTGAATGATTCTCCTTTTTTGCCTATGACAAAGGGGGAGAAAATAAATGATGAATGTTTAGTACTAACAATCATGAAGTGATAAATGCTTTAAAATATTAATTTAATATTTTGTATCATGAATGCTTAAGTATCATGATATGCCTATAGTGATGATTTATTTTTGGTATCATGCATGAAAGAAGGATGAAATGTAAGGTTTTAAAATTGTGCATGTTTTAATTTAAAACTATAATGATGCACAAACATATTGAATTAAGAATGATACTTTATCCTTATCATAATTTGAAGATTGAAGTAAAGGGAAAAGAATTACAACATTATATTCTTCCCTTCTATTTGACAATGACAAAGGGCGAGTAAAATTTGCTAGCTTGCATATTCTAAAATGATGCATTGCCATACTTGATCTTGCATTCTTTTTCAAAAACTTGCTAGCCTTCATACTTCAAAGAGAAGTAACACTTGCCAAATTGCTAGTTTGCATGTTGTAAAATGATGTAAAATTTTGCTAGCTTGCGCTTTGCAAAAGAAGTAAAAAATTACACTTTTCAAAAGAGAAGAAAAAACTTGCTATCTTGAACATCACTAAAAATTGCTATCTTGCATCTCGTAAAAAGCAAAATTGCAAACTTGCAAAATTTACAATCTTGCACATCTTTAAAATTAATGATGATTTGGTGATTATGCATGTTGTAAAGTGAAGAAAGAGAAGAAAGAAAATTACTAGCTTGCATGATGATAAAACTTGAGATTATATTTATAATAATTTAAAATTATATATCTCTAAAACTTGATAGTTGCACTTCTTCTTTTTGTTGATAACAAAGGGGAGAAGATATGATGATATGAGAATCATACATGGTAGGATTAATATACTTTGATATTTTGATACTATGATGATACTTATGATAATGATCATGCATATGATGCATACAATACTCATGATTTTATTATGATGATGTATATGATGCATATGATGTGAATCATGATTCATTTGACTTGAATTCAATGTTATATCAATATGGCATATTGATAGGGGGAGTTAAGGTTAACTCCGACATCAATTGGTTGTCATCGTAAAAGATGGGGAGATTATTGAATCTCGAATTTTGATAATGAAACCAATTGATGTATTTATGATTTGTCATCTAATGTGTGTTTAAGTGACACAGGACTAGCTTTGATTGTTAGGATCAAGAGTCGGCACTAAGAGGGGGGGTGAATTAGTGCAGCGGTAAAATACGTCAGTTTTGAAAATTCTTCATACGTTGAAAATCGATTCTAGAAATATGCTTAGATTGAAAGCGTGCGGAAGAACATATCAAGTAATGAGAAGGCAGTTTGCTATAAAAGTAAAGTGCTCAAAGGAAACGCAAACCAGATTTTTATAGTGGTTCGGTCGTCGTGACCTACATCCACTCCGCCGATTTCTCTTCCATCGAGGCCACCGGCATCCACTATCGATCTTCCTTTAATAGGCGAAGACCAACCACCTTTTACACATCTCTTCTCCTTTTATCGAGTTTAGGAGATAACCCTTACAAGCACTCACTCTCCTCTCTAAATAGAATTCTAAGACTTAGACTTAGAGGAGCAAATTTCTAAAGAGATTGCAGTAGTGTTTCTTTGCTTTTAAACTCTCTGTGCTTATGTGCTTTAACCAGGGATGAGAGGGGTATTTATAAGCTTCAAGTTGATTCAAACTTGGAGCCTAAAAACATCTCATCCCGGGTTCCCCGGGCACGGGTGGTACCACCGCCTACACTGGGCGGTATGACCGCCCAGTGTCAGTCTGACATTAACACTACCCTGGGCGGTACCATCGCCTGGGGGGCAGTGCTGGGTGGTACCACCGCCTAGGGGGCAGTGCTGGGCGGTACCACCGCCCAGACTAGTGGTACCGCCACTTGGCACTCTACCAGGGGCGGTACAACTGCCCAAACTAGCGGTACCACCGCTTGACACAGTCTCAAATACTGTGCCATGACGGTGAGACTTCTTGGGGCACTGTTTGGGCCTCTCATTAGGCCCAACATAGTCCTTACATGGGCCTAGCTGGCCCCTAATTAGATTGGCCCAAATCCAAGCCCAATTACGTGCTAACTATGAAATCCTAAGACATTTGCTAAGCTAAACAAGTCCCTATGTCTATTCTTCCGGTGAGCTTCCGGCGAACTTCTAAAGATCTCTCGGCAATGTTCCGGCGGACTCCCGGCAAGCTCCTGGACTTCACGACGATCTTCTTGGCGAGTTTCGATGAGCTTCTCTGGCAAGCTCTGAGACTTCTCGGCTGGTTCCACTAGAACTTCCGACGAATGTCCAAACTTCCGACGAACTCTCGAACTCGCAACGAAATCACGCCCTTGACTCCGGGACTTCATTTTGCTTCATGCCTTACAATCATAGTTAATCCTGCACATGTAAAAATATACTTCGATCTAGACAATTAATACTAAGCATTAATCAAGTTGTCCGGCATGTCATTGGTCTCTCGATGTTTCATCCGATTCTTCGATGCATCGTCCTCTCTTATGGCCTATTGCCCAATCAGCCAGTTGACTCCGTAACTCCGATATTCTTGGCGCAATATCCGCTCTTCTTGGCCGGATGCCTGAATCCACGGCCCGAAGCCTTCTATCGATACGTCGACCGTTCCTCCGGCCCGACGTCCAATCTTCTGACATATTTTCCTTCGGCACAATATGATTTTTCCTACTTTAATTGTCTCATCCTGATCGAAGCATCCTACGTCACTCAAAACGCAGATTAAAACATAAACACATATCGATTGGTTTTATCATCAAAATCTAAGATTCAACAATGATCAGAAAAAGTAAATCGATTAAAGTAAGAGGAATCAAATGTTGGGCCGGAGCAAACATGTCAGAAGATTGGACGTCGGGCCGGAGGATCGGTCGACGTGTCGGCAAAAGGCTTCGGTCCGTGAATTCGGGCATTGGGACAAAAAGATCGGACATTATGTTAAGGAGATCGGATGTTGCGAGAAGATAACATGCTGATTGGCCAATACGCTGAAGGAGAGGACGATGCACCGAAAGATCGGACGAAGCGACGAAAGAACCAATGATATGCCGGACAACATAGGATTCACTTGTAATCGATTATGTCTAGATCGAGATAGTTTGGAGTCTAATTGAGTCAGTTTAGAATGTAATTAGACCAACTCAATTAGGGACCAACTGAGCCCAAGTTTGGGCTGTGTTGGGCCAAGTGAAAGGCCCAAACAGTGACCCAACAAGTAGAACCGTCGGTGGCCTAGTCTTCGAGACTATGTCAAGCGGTGGTACTGCCCAATGGTAGTGTCAGGTAGTGGTACCACCCAAACATGGTCTTCTAGGCGGTGGTACCGCCAGATTGGGTAGTGGTACCACCTAGTGTCAGTGTTGCAGGCGGTGGTACCACCCAGCACAAGCGATGGTACCGCGAGGACCCCAAAAACCGAGGATGAGACTCTTTTAGGCTCTAATTTTGAATCCACTTGGGGCCTATAAATACTCCTCTCATCTCTAGTTAACAAACACAAGAATAGAGAGCAAAAAAAAATAAAAATACTATTGTAATCTTGTGAGAACTCCTCTTAAGCTCTAAGTGTTAGTCTTGTTTAAGAGAGGAGTGAAGGGGGTTGTAAAGGTTCTCTCCTGAACATGTCAAAAGGAGAATTAAGTTGTAAGGGTAATTGATCTTCGCTTATTGAAGGAAGATCGTTAGTCGATGCCGATGGCCTCGATAGAGGAGGAATCGGGAGTAGATGTAAGTCACGACGATCAAACCACTATAAAACTCTATTTGCATTTTTATTTGTGTAATTTACCTTTACTGTAAACTACTTTCCTTACTTTGCTTTTACTACGCTTACGATTAAGCATTGAATTTCAAGTTATCTTCCGAGATTAATTTTTATTGTACGAAGATTTTTCAAACAGACATTTTTATCCACTGCCCTAATTCACCCCTCCCTCCCTCTTAGTGCCGACTCGTTCCTAACAGTGATGTCACCCTAGATTTCCCAACACCCGTTGTGTATCTGGTCTTTATACTTGAGACACAAAGGATGCCCTATATGAGTACTCCACACTTTGATACCAAACTTATAAGTCTAGAAGTTTCATATCTAACATAGTTAGTCATCGGGAGGGATAGTTAACCTTATGAGAGTAATTGAGTGTCGATAAAGGATCATCTGCTCTTAGTGTCATAAGAGAAATATCCTATGTGTTATTACTTAGGCAAAATCCCTAGCCAACGTCATTCAGATTAAGAGAGAGAGTTTTATGAGAGAATCCAATTAGAGCATGACTCGAATAGATTTCATATGGGCTTGATAGCACCATGCCCGGTATATGATCTCTGATATATTAGATGGATGAGGGACTATAGATACACGGTAATTAAGGACAAACATGTCCAATGGATTGGATTCCTTTGTATCATTTGGGGACTTCGGCGTAGTGGTCTAGTACGTTCATAGTCGATGAGTCAAGTGAATTATTATGAAAATAATAATTCACTGAGTTAGAAGGAGTTCTAACAGGTACAACTCACAACTAGCTCAATATCGGGACTAGAGGGTCATACACATATAGTAGGTGTTCCGACGAGTAGAAGTTCAAATATGAGGTATCTGTTAGAGCCCCTATCTTATTAGATATTCAATAAGTCCCTGAATTATTGGATCCTATAAGTGAGATCCAATAAGAGCCAATGAGAGATTATTAGGTAGATATCCACTAATCTAAGATGTTTGGGTAGTTGGATAGAGATCTAATACCCAATATGATAGGATCCATTATGGTTAAGTTGATAAAGGGCCTCTATAAATAGGAGGGAACCAAAGGGCCATAGGCTAGACCCATTTTCGCTGCCACCTCCTATTCTCGTCTCTCCCTCTCCTCCTCAACCTGCAACCCCTTTTTGGGGCGTGTGGACAATAAGAAGAGCCGCCCCCTTCTTGATTGTGTGGTGCGCGTAACAAAGAGACTTGAGCGACGATTTGAGGAGCGTCTTCGCAGCCCCTACTATGTGGATTATCGCTAGAGAGGAGGACGGTTGACCTCCTCCATCCTCTCTCATAGATCTACAAGAATTCGAAGATATATAATCTTCTCATGTAACATAATCTTTTTATACGCATAATTTTTCAGTTTCACGAGTTTTTATGCACCAATCTTTGCACGACGACAAGAGACTAATTTTTCTATGAAAATCTTGAATTTTTATTTTATATTTTTATATTGTGCATGTGATATCGCTCTAGATTTTCCAACACCTATTATGTATCTGGTCCTTATACTTGAGACACCAATGATACCCTATATGAGTACTCCACTCTTTGATACCGGACTTATAAGTCTAGAAGTTCCAGATCTAGTACAGTCAATCATCGAGAGTGATAGTTAATCTTACGAGAGTAATTAAGTGTCAATAGAGTATCATTTGCTCTTGGAGTCATGAGAGAAATATCATATGTATTCTTACTCAGACAAAATCCCTAACCAAGGTCATTCGGATTGAAAGAGAAAAAGTTCTCTAAGAGAATCCAATTAGAGCGAGACTCGAATAGATTCTGTATTGGTTTGACAATACCATGCCCTGTATATGATATATGATATATTAGATGGACAAGGGACTATAGATATACGATAACTAAGGACAAACGGGTCCAAAAAATTAGATTCTCTTATATCGTTTGGGAACTACGGTGTAGTGGCCTAGTACGTCTATAGTCAATGAATCAAGTGAATTATTATGGAGATAATAATCCACTAAGTCAGAAGGAGTTCTAACATGTATAACTTATAGCTAGCTCAATATCGAGACTAGAGGGTCACACTCATATAATAGGTGTTGCGATGAGTAGAGGTTCAGATATGAGATATCCGTTAGAGCCCCTATCTTGTTGGATATCCAGTAAGCCCCTAAATTATTGGACTTTTGGGTGAGACCCAATAATACTAAATAGAGATTATTAGATAAAGATCCACTAATCCAAGAGACTTGGATAATTAGATAGAGATCCAATACTTAGTAGGGCAAGATTCATAAAGGTTAAGTGGTAAAAACCTTTATAAATATTAAGGCCAAAAGGTGGCATATGCTAGTCTCCTCTTGGCCGCCCCTCCTATTCTCCTCCCTCTTCTCCCCTCCTCAACTAATAGCTCTAGTTTAGGGCTTATAGACAACAAGAAGGGCTAGCCCCTTCTTGATCACTATGCAGCTTTGTGGTGAGCATGGAGAGGAAGATTGTGCAGTGATTTGAGGATCATCGTCGCCTATCTATCGTGTGGATCACCGCTAGAGAGAAGGACAATTGACTTCTTTCATCCTCTCCTATAGATCTAGGATTTTTCAGGGATATACGATCTCCCTAAGTAACACATCTCATATGATACATGCGGTTTTTTGGTTTCACGTTTTTATGCACCAAACATTGCATGACAGCAAGATATTTTTTGGGAAATTTAGGTTTTTATTTTTTTATTCTTTCACTATGTATGTGATGCTCTGTCCAAATTTCCCAACTATAAGCCCCTCCTATCAAGTTTGAGTTAACAGATATTAGAATCCGTTTACATAGCATGCTAACTCATAATAAACTATTAATATAATGACACATATAATTTAATTTTTTTTAAAAGGTCCATTTTAGCCCCTATAGTTTTAATCATGGACCACTTAAGCCCTTATGGTTTTGCTCATGTCTAAAATAATCTCTACAATTTTAAAAACATAGCATATAAGCCTCTCTTATTAAGTCTGAGTTAACAAATGTTAGAGTTTGCTTATGTGGTACGCTGACTCATAATAAATCATTAATATAATAATACATGTAATTTAAATTAAAAATTTGAGACCACCATCAATGATAGGAGAAGGTGTCATCATGGAACTGACCACCAATAGCAGCACCGAGCTGCTATTGCCTAGCAGGGTGTCATATGCACACTATCTCTTCCATGCTAACAACAAGCTTAGGAGCTTCTAATCCTACCTCAGGTGGATGTGTGTCGACCAGTCTAACGTTAGGCATGCAATGGTTTTCTAGTCCCTCTTCCTTCTCTTGGGCATCTTCATCTCCACCACCTCCCACTTCGTCCTCTCTTGCACTCTCATCCGTCGCATTTATGACGTGGTGGTCCAACTCTCCTCACCTCCACCTCCGGCCTCTCCTACCCCTACCTCTCCGTTTTCGTCTGTCGCTATGGCCTCCACCACTTCCTCTTCCTCAACAAGATATACCATTTTTTTAAAACAAAAAAAATATATATATATTATTATATTAATAATTTATTGTGAGTCAGCATAGCACATAAGCAGACTCTAACGGTCAACTCAGACTTGACGAGAGGAACTTATATACTACGTTTTTTAAAATATATGAGTTATTTTCAACATAAACAAAATCATAATGGTTTAAGTGGTGAATGACTAAAGTCATACAGGCTAAAATAGATTTTTTTAATTTAAATTATACGTGTCATTATATTAATAGTTTATTATAAGTCAACATTTAGACTCTAATGTTTATTAACTCTGACTTGATGGGAAGAGCTTATATGTTATGTTTTTAAAAATATAGTGGTTATTTTAGACACGGATAAACTATAAGGGTTTAAGTGGTCCATGACCAAACCCACAAGGGCTAAAATGAACCTTAACCCTATATTATATTATGACATATTGACCTCAAAATATAATGCTACTATGTAAACTTATTAAATATATCATGATCGACTCTCAATTAACATGAGCCCTACTGAATTGATCTAATTAATCTGAATTACAATCAATTAAACTAAAACATAATTGAATAAACTTGAAATCCTCATAAATTTAGTCTGGAATCACTTTAAATTAATCTAATTTATACTTAGTTGTGTCCAATTTGAGCCAAATGATTTTGAACCGATTACAATTGATTTAGAATAATCCTGAATCGGCCTAATTCGTGCAAACCGGTTTGCTTGAATCGGTCAGGTCACAAAAAGGCCATGGGTTAAGCTAAGCTGCTAAAGGGCTCATAAGGCTGGGTCACTACACCTCGGCCGCGAGGCGCCACGGTCCGACCCTAAACTGACTGCACAAAGGCTAAAATAGGCTCGAGCGGGCTCAGCCCATAGTGGGCCGGACCTGGAACGACCATAGTGGGTCGAACCATGTCACGTTCGCTGCAGGTTGGCCTGAATCGCTGGGCGACATCTGGGCCCAATACGCTGGGCCATGCTAAGCATGATGGTGGCAGGCTCGGGTTCAAGCCATACGAGTGTTACTGCACGAGGCTCCTTAATTAGATTGCATCATAAACATAGGTTCAATTTTGCGTTTTAAGTCTAATCACAATTGTGACTAATATTAAACACAACAAATAAGTCCGTGGCGCCATGTCTCTGAGATTTGATAAACCCTCATGATGAGCCTATGTCCCTGAGATCTGATAGAGGAAAGGTGAAGTAGCAGTTAATCCCAACACAAAAGTCCCTGGACTCCCTTAAGCTCAGATATAAAAAAAGAATAATACATAGGAAGAAGCACCAAGGGAAAGAGGTGAGAGATGTAGAGAATACATGAGGAGCGCAATGGGGAAGAGGAGATAGATGAATACATAGAAAATATATGACTTTGGCATCTACCGGCATTAAGTGAGGAAGTTAATTCACAGGAACGGTTTAAGTATAAATGAGATGAATGCTAAAACGTTGATATATACATAGAAAATACACAGCCTCCTTTCCTTTTTTTTTTTTTATTCCTTTCCTCTTCTATATCCACTCCTCAATTTTCTCCCCATCTTCCTCTTCCTCCTGCTATGTATTCCGCTAAACGGTGCAACAGCAGCCTCCTCCTCGTTCTCACCTCTTTCTCCCTTTTATTCTTCCCACCAACACTGGTCTCGGCCAGTGCTGCAAGCTCCCCGCCGCTCCCCCCCACCCCCCACATAATTCTTCCACTGTTGCAGGTCATCATCGTCTCTCCACCTCCACATAATTCTCTTCTCTCTTTCTTCCTCAACCTCCTGCTCTATCTTCCCTCCCTATACTGCAAACCAGCAGCATCCACAACCTGTTTTGGTTTCACAACAGGTTCTCCCTCCACGTTCTCACCCTCTTTCTCACTTTTATTCTTCCCACCAACATCGTTCTCAGCTTGTACCGCAGGCCAACCGCCGCTGAACGAACTGCCTACTCCGCCCGACAGCAACACCACCACGAGCCCGCCCCCACATAATAATCTTCCACCGTTGCAGCTCATCAACGTCTCCCCACCGCGTCGCCCGTCACCGTCCGCCTAGCCCTAAGTGAGGAGAGTTCTATCTTCTATCGTAAGTTGATAAGCTAACATGTCGATAATACTCTCGTTTGTCAAATTTAAACGGGAAGGGCAGTGTCGGTATTCAAGATTGTTTGGATGACAAGATAATATTCTTAGGAATTTTTATAGATTTATCTACAATTAAATAGTTTGATTAAAAAATATTTATAATTAATATTATCTGAACTTTTCAAACCCTTCATGACATTTCAGAAAGATATTAATGTCAATTAAACTTATACCAAAAAAATTAATCCTAATTTTAATGCATTATAATAATAAAAGGAAACTCTTATTTCTTTCCTTTTGTTACTATCTAAATAAATTATGTTAATTAAAAAATCAACCAATGAGATTAAATTTTTATAAAAAAAAATTATTTTTGCCATCATTTTTATTAAGAGCAATTAACAAAAACAACAAGTACACAACTAAGAAAATCTTAAAAGATCTTTAGATGCATCTCTTCGAACTGGCCTAAATCATAACATCTAGAGAATATTACTTTATACTTTCTTTTTGATTTGTGTGAAGTTTCAGCATGTGAAATACTGTTCAACAGTTTAAACATTAGCCATTGTTATGGTTGGAGAACATTAAACATTAGCCATTGAATCATCACCGAGAAGAAAGCACGTGATTCCTCCAGCCAAAACTTCGGCATCTGCGTATGAGTTGACCCGTGTGGCATGGCAATCCACAAAGGATCCTCTCGGCCTTTTCACTTGTCTGGTTTCGAGGAAAAAAATATGAGTTCTCAATGCACCGCGAAACATCTGCACCCTTCACTCCACCTAAGTATTGTTCCGAGGGTTACCACATGCACTAACGTAAATCTCATGCTATCCTTCATCTATATATAGACCTGTTGCCAAATACTATATTTCCACCTCCCCTCAAAGCTTTCAAGTTTCAAGGGATCCCACTCCCTATCCAAATCCCATGATGTTTCCATATCTCCATTTCTCAGCCGCCGCCGTCGCTCCTATTCCAGCCTCTTTATTTCGATGATGACAATCCTCCCCAGTGCCGGCGGACATCTCCGGTGAGTGACTGCTAACACCAGCTTCGGCCTAAAATCACTATCTTCTCTCTCTCTACAATCATGTTCAAGGACGATTGAATAGGGCGCGGCGCAGATGCTTTGACTGCATGGCACATGCCAATAAGAGAAAGTTTGATAACTACGGTCGACGCATCTTCTCCCTCTCTTTGGAGAAGAACTCGCAAGGGACATCGGCGGCTTCTTTATGATTAGATCCCTCATGAGTGTTGACATTTTCATATAATACTTGTAAGATTCCTGTAGTTGGCTCATTCGACGTGTAAGTGATTGGATCACACGTTGAGCCTCTTGCGTTGCTGGCTCGGCTTCTGTATTCAATCATGGTAGACTACTAATAAAGACACTCTCTCGATCTGAGCAGACACAGGTTGACGATTGGAGCAGCAAAGGCCGGATCTGTCTCGGGCCTCGTCGAACCACATTCTCTTGAGTTGGACGAGCGTGGCAAGACCTTATAACCTCATATTTAAGTGCGAGATCGCATCAAACCAAGGTTAAGACAGAGGCACAGGGATATAATAAACCTGAGGAGTGTCTTGGCGACACAAAATGGAGGCGAGAGGCAGCAAGAGCTACCAAAGCTTGGCCATATCTGGGGATAATTCGGAAGCGCAGCCGGAGAGGCACAGCTCCCGTATTCTGAAGCCATGCGTGCTCCTAGTCACCTGCTTGGTATCGGTGCTGTTGGTGTTCCTCGTCGGAACCCATAGGACGCCATCTTGGGAACTGCTGCGGCCAGTTGGTGCAGGAGCCGGAATAGGTAACTCTCTCTTATCACCATGTTCTCAACACTAAGCATTCGTTCACTTCTTCTTCTTGAGAGATAAAATTTAGGATCAAACACACTTAGGAACAGAAAAATAAAAATGTATTTGATCAACTCGGCATATGGTCGAACTAGATTTATCCGTTTTATCATATCTCAAACAAGTTATAATGGTGTTTTGATGTGATCAGCTACCCATTAAGCATCATCAGCTGGTTTTGAAATTAGTCTGCAAAAGAAACCAACAGCCTTATAGTGTACGAATCCTGTTTTCCGGTTCTCTAGCAAGATGGTAATACCGGAGATTGTTGGTTTCTCTCGAGTTTTTGGAGTTGGAATCTGCAAGACGAACTTTATTTATTGTTTGACGAGGCCTGCTATCTTGAGAATATATGTCCTCATATGGCTTTTCTTGTTATTAACGTTTTGTCTTTGTTGATTCCACTAATGTTAGTATCTTTGTTGAAATTTTTCGATGGAATATTCGGTCAAGTCAGGTAAAAATCTTCTATTGAACGTAAAATTAATCTTCTTCCTTTTTGTTCTGTTGTTTTTTTTTTGTTTTTTCCTGTTTGGACAATCATAATAAGGAATAATTGTTGTAAAACCATAGTAGATGCTGCCAAAGAACAAATCGAGATGTTAGTGTGTGTGTATATATACAAACACACAGGTGACCTCGTTATTTCCGTCAAGCTTGGTCAAGCATTGGGCACTTCCAATGGCCACTCTCTTGAGGTCACAAATGGAGCCTTCCTTGACTTTGGAGCTTGTGATCATGGTTTAAAGTAATAAAAAGAAAAGTGAGGACAGCTTACATTTGCTGGTTCCTAATGAGGTAGAAGACAAGGATTTCAAGTTATGGAATCTTTGACCACTATCCATATGGAATCAGCCCAATATGGTTGTGGCTCTACTTGGTCCAAATAGTATGGCTGAACAAATCATTAATCCTTTCGTAATGAAACCAAAGATTCTATCTTAATCCTTTTTCTTGCAGTTAGTTAATCATCATAGATTCACTTGTGCATTTGGTGGAACATCTATCTAGGTCGGAAAAATAGCTCGTCCGTGGCACCCAATGACAGACTCCTCGGCGGCCTCTTGTCTCCTGAATTCGATGACAAGTCCTGCATCAGTCGATACCAGTCTATGCTCTACCGCAAGGCATCACCTCATGCTCCTTCGCCTTATCTCATCCGAAGGCTGCGAGAGTACGAAGCTCTCCACAAGAAATGCGCTCCGAACACCCATCTCTACAACGAGTCCATAGAGCAGTTGAAGTCCGGCCGCAGCGACGGCCCCATGGAGTGCAACTACGTGGTTTGGATCCCGCACAATGGCCTCGGCAACAGGGTGCTCACCATCGTCTCCTCCTTCCTCTACGCTCTCCTCAACAACAAGGTTCTGCTGGTCCACATCCCCAACGACTTCACCGACCTTCTCTGCGAGCCCTTTCCGGGGACTTCGTGGGTTCTGCCTTCCGACTTCCCCGTCCACAACTTCCTCGACTTCGACAAAGGGACTCCCCAGAGCTACGGCAACATGCTCCGCAATAAGGTCATCGACGACGAGATGCTCTCAGGTTCTTCCAATGCTACATTGCCGGCTTACGTCTACCTCCACCTGCCCTGGTACTACGACCAATGGGATAAGCTGTTCTTCTGCGGCGACGCGCAGCGGATGCTTCGGAGGATCCCTTGGCTGCTGCTGAAATCAGACCACTACTTCGTGCCGTCCCTGTTTCTGCTGCAAGAGTACGAGGAGGAGTTGCGGCAGCTTTTCCTGGAGAGAGCGACCACGTTCCACCACCTCGTTCGGTATCTTGTGCACCCGACCAACGTCGTGTGGGACTACGTCACCAAGTATTACCGTGCTCATCTTGCTGCGGCTGATGAGACGTTGGGCATCCAGATCCGAGTCTTCCACAACTTCCCCGTTCCGTTCGACTCGATGCTGCGTCAGGTCATTAACTGCTCGCTCAGTGAAGGCATTCTGCCGGCGGTGAACCTTCAGGAGTGGGCGGCACCAGCTTCGAAGACCGACACGAAAGTGAAGGCCGTCCTGGTCGCTAGCTTGTTTTCCGGATACGCCGAGAGGATCCAAGACATGTACGCCAAGCATCCCACGACGACCGGCGAGGTGGTCAGGGTCCACCAGCCGAGCCACGAGGCGCAGCAGCACACGGAACAGCAAGGCCATAACATCAAGGCATTGGCAGAGGTGGAGCTTCTGAGTTTCAGCGACGCCTTGATCACCAGCGCGTGGTCGACGTTTGGTTACGTGGCGCAGGGTCTCGGGGGCCTGCAGCCATGGATTCTGCTCCGGCACACGCAGTCAGACCTCCCATGCCGCCAGGCTATGTCGTCGGAGCCATGCTATCTCATGCCTCCCCCTTTCCCTTCCACCCATTGCTCTAAGGATCATGGCGACGTTGGCGAAGTGGCTACAGCCAGGCAGTATGTGAGGCAGTGCGAAGATGAACTAGGCGGCATTAAGGTTTTTGACTAGATTACACACATACCCCTCGAAACTTGCCGATTTTCGTATTTACCCTCCACATTGAGGCTATTTGATCATTTCCCCTATATCTCAAGAACATTTCATTGGTTGAGTAATGTTAGTATAGTGATGTCAAAACTTGACACTAATACCGTTCAAAGCAAACACAAATTTCCTAGTCGCATCTTAGTATATATTGTTGCTAAGCTCCGTTGTGTAGTTAAGATCAACAAAAAGCTCATAAACATATAAGGAACAGATGGCCAAATAGCTACACATTGCCCTATCGTGCATAGCAGCAATAGAGCTTCTGTTACAAATGAACAGGCCATCTAACAAGAAAATACATGATGGATACATCAGAAGCTGAAACAAATCATGTGTTGCGTAAATAACTTCAGGTGGCGGGCGATGCTATACAAAAATAACTTCAAGCTTAGCACAAGAATTGCTCTTGATATACTTTTCAAGTTCGGCGTCGTCCTCAAATTGGAATGTGTACAGTGCTTTTTGCTGGGTGATGCCCACTGGATATATTCGATAGATTTTCAAATCATTTCCACCTCTTATCATTGCTGGTCTTTCCTTCTTCCAGATGGATGTGTGGTTTAGTGATCTGAACTTGGCTAGAACTGCAGATTTTAGTGCTTCTAAAGTCAGCTTCCCAGATCTGTCACATTTTCAGAATGATCATTTAACCAGAAGTTAAAACAGATATAGGTGTCGAGGTTGTTAAAATTAATAGCCACAACCAAATATTTGAGGTTCCAGACATGCAACAACAACAATATTTGCACTCAGTATAATATGTTATGCAAAAAGTGAAAAAGACAAAAGAGACCAGCGCACCATATCATAACAATGAAACAATAGCTTAAAATAACCAATTGAAGAAAAGAGACCAGGACCAGCACCACCATATCATAACGATGAACGATAGCTTAGAATAATCAGTCAAATAAACATGTACCTCAGGTAGATACTCTCCATCTTGAATCGGCCTCTTTCTCTGACAAACAGGTGGTAGACTGTTCCTGAACTACTGGTGCAATGGCAGGGACGATTCTGAAATGCAGCACTCTTTTCCTCTTCATCATGGATCTTTGTCGCTAGATGTATGCAAAGCCGACAAGACGAATGTACAGCTGCCATGTCCATGAGAGCCTTGAATGAGTCAGATGGACCTTCATACTTCCACCTACAAGAAGATAATGCTCATTGGATCGTACATTAAGGGTTGAGAATTTGTAAAAAAGAGAAGATGATGGCATTATAACACAGATACACTAATTTAATATTTACTTGCCAACAACAATTAACAAACTCTATAGAACTCCTTACAGTATTATCAACTTAGTAGGGTTAAGAAAACACGCTATAACCAACTTGATAATGCATGGATTTTTCATGTTTCCTGAGAATGAAGATTCCACATGAAATGTTGGTGCATCACAGGCAGGCACAGGATGTCACTCTAACACCAACACATGCTAGATCATGTCATCGCTCTCAGATACTGGTGCATGCCATCTTGTGATGCATAGTATGCCACTCTATCATTGTAAACACCAACACATACGTATCAGAAGCATCAATAAGCATTGATACACAAAGTTTGCACTAGGATGACATGGGAGAGTGTTGGATGCAGTGAGCTGGCAGCTCTTAACCTACTGAATGACATGGGGTGGTGGAACAACAGCCAGCATCAACATGATTTGATCAAAATATGTATTATGTGGAAGTACTTCTGTTTGAAAAATTATAAGAAAATAATATTTCCTGCTAGGATCCTATGCTATAAATGGCAAGTTTTGATTCTTCCATGTGATTCTAGACCCCTTTCTCCCACATCCTAGTGATAGTTACCACTAAAACGGGCCCTTATTTTAACAAAAAATACTTCAGAAAAGAAAATCCATAATCTACTTGTTGGCAAAACAAGAAACAGGAACCAAGTGGAGGAATACCCACTGCATGCTACCTAGAATTAGAGATCCTCTTCGTCCAGTAACTAAATATGGTTGCAAAATAAGAAAAATACAAGGCTTTCACTTTTCTTTTGAGTGTAAGATGGAAAATTCAGTTAGGAAACTGCCAAGCAGATGCAAAAAGGCGATGGCCTGCTGTACCGGCCAATACGATATGAAACAGGCAATATGTACTAGTCCAAGAGCTAACCAAGATGTGGACCAGCCTGTTTCGGCCGGTATGCAAAATGTGAGGCATACCAAACTGTACACCTCACATATCATCTGATACTGTCAAAATTCAACCCATTGCTGACTAGTAATGGTTGAATTTTAAACCTACAGGTGTCATTTCAATTGGTACCAGTCCCCAACAGTCAAATTGACCATTGGAGACTGTTTTGGGCTTATAAAAGCCACTCCCTCCCCCCTCTTTCACTCACTCACACTCACTCTCCACCTTACTATTTCTCATTTTTTCTCTCTTATTAAACTTGTTTAATCTCTCTAATAGGCAATTAGTGAAAATCATTCTCTTGATTTGGATAAAAGGAGGATTCGATCTTGAGGTAAAGTGGATTTTTTTCCAATTGAAGGTGTTTAGCTTTTCTCTATGTTCCTTTATCATATCATATAATTAGCGTTAAAAGTATTGGAAATTCTTGACTGATTAGTGACTAATGATTACTTAATACTTAATTAGAGGTATTTAATAAGAATAAGCTTTCGTTGATCATGTATTGACTTCTTGCATGATTAATGAGTTTAATCTACTATGTTTAGTGGGTAAATTAGAGGTTGTTTAGTGGATAATTAGAGGCTTATTTATGCATGCTTAGGTACTAAATGTAATTTATATAATAATATATCAGGATAAAGAATCCTGAAATATGTTTTTAGTTTTAATTTCAGCTGAATTTTTAGACATTTTTCAGTTTGCACATAACACATATTACAGGAACCGATCGATACGTATCAGACCGACCATGGACCAATACATCTGGTCAACACAATACGACAAACATGAAAAAGACAAAAGTAGATAGATAAAATAAGTGCATTCATCCAATGAAAAGCTTCAGACAATGAAAAAGTGGCCGGCTGAGATAAAACATACTAAAAATACAAACACTTTAGACTTGACTTGCATTGGTCAGAGTCAGCAACAGTTCCATTGAAAGCAAATATGACTGGAATCAATTGCGGTGTTTTAAGAAGGGTGCTGCTGCTATTCTTAGGATCCAGTTCATCTCTAATTTCCATGCTCTGATATCTCTTTACATCAGTTCACTAAGCGAAATCGTAAACAAAGATTATCATGATCAAATCTCTTATTGTGGAAAATTCAATTCTTTCATGGACAAGGGATCACCACCCAAGCATACATGAGCACAAGATCCTGAGATTTAAGTCAGTGCCTTGCATAATGGAGATTCAAGATGAAGCTCAGGGGTACAATGATTGATATGATTGAATCTATTCTTGTGAAAAATTCAACTCTTTCTCAGACAAGAATCACCTCCCATGTTTACTTAGTACAAGATTTTGATACTTATGAGGGCATCTTGTGCATAGAGGATTCACAGATGAAGCTTGGAAATATATGAAATTCCCTTATTCATACTACTCATGTACTAAGTCCTTGAAGACATAAGAGTCCTAAAAGAGATGTCGAATGATGCAATGGTAGGAAGTATATTAAGGTGATTGGCTCTCTCTTCTTAAAAATGTCTATCACATTTAGGAAACTATGGGCGCAACCTTGGATGGAAACATATAAAGATCAGAAAGATCACTCTTTGGGGCACAGGTTTCTGCACTCGAAAATGGATATCTATTTTAGTTATATATATGATGAATGTTAAAATGTTATACCTGTTCAGCACAGGCACTCGCTAAAGACAAATTTGATCATTCAAATCTTCCCCAAAAAGATAACCAGAAATGATATAGAAGGCATGTAAAATATATAGATAAGACTTGAGACCAAAAAACAAAAATCTTAGATGCTCAAAGATCAGGCACCCAAATTTGTTTCAGAAAGATTTATGGCCTTGTCAATAACCTTTTGTGCACTATCCTTACAGATAGAGAGGTTGTTAATGCAACTAAAACCCTGATCAACTAAATGTCAAAGGAGCAATATTAATATTGTCCCAAGACTCGCCCGCCCTGAGTAATCTCCATAATATGATGAAAATGACCCTTGACCAATGTGGCTAAGAGCCTAAGGCGATTCAAAATCACTAGAAATAAGTGACAAGGGCCATCTTTGGCTAAGAACAAAAGGTAAAAAATCAATTTAAATAACCAAAAAAACGAAAGCTGTGAATGAAAAAGCAGTCTTGTAGTTTTACAAACATGATCCTAAACACTATCTTTCCAAACCAAGTGTCATTTATAAGGTTGCATATATGGAATAAATGCAACTTTCATTCTGTAACAGGACTGCAGAAGACTCCAACATTAGAAAACATACTTAAAAAAAGAGCAACACGATACAATAAAAGTGTACTTTGACTAGACTGCCATGACAATATCCACCCAAGGAAATGCTTTATAGGGAAAAATATAAAATAGTCATACAACAACAACAACAACATGTCACAATGTCCCAACTATTTGGGATCAGCTTTTTGCACCAAAAAAAAAAGAAAACCGGACATCAATGACAAAATCCTGTCATTATAGTTCCAAGTTCTTCTGATGATAACATTGATCATAAAAGCATGAAACTTGGATGATTACGAGCTTTTTGCTAGATGATTAACAAAAATAAGAACTTACCTCAGTGTATGGTTATAAGCATCAGGATTTGCCGCAAGGTCTCTCATGGTTTTTGCAACTGAAGCAACATCATGAAGCTCTTTGATATGTAAAACAGAACCAGGAGAAGGAGCAAAGTCTTGGATATTTGGAGCACCAACGACAACAGGAATTGTTCCTGCAATGTGATACCATAGCTGACATACATTTTGCAAATGCAAAGTTGAGTTAACATTAAAAAATTCAGGCAAGATTAACACGTCTTTTCTGATATTGCAATCTAACTTGCACAAAGCAAGCGCTAAGAACAGATCTACAGACTGAGATTAGTTGGATGACAAATAGTGATCTAGATCATGGTCAACAAAAAAATTTAGGCTGAAACACCCTCACAAGAAGGCAAATAATTCCTCAATAAACAGAAGCTAGGTATAAAGAGAATATACAAATGAATATGACTTCAGACTTCATATCCAAAAAAGGGCACAGGAATGGCTGTAATACCAAACTACAAAAACTGGCAAACTTTCCAGCTGAAGAAACTGACAACTCCTTTTAGTTTAATCAGCATACCTGCAACAAGTGACTGAAAGTATTTCTCCGTGACATAGTCCACCTCATTAGAATTCTCAAAAGCCAAGCTAAATTTATAGCGCTTTAAAGTTTCTACTTTGTTCACTGCATCCAGACAATAAACAGCAAATGCACATGATTAGGAACTAATTTTAGTAGCAAATTTCAAAATTCCGTAAGAAGAATGAAATACAAACAATTAATAACGAGCCAAATTCTGGATTTACTGAGTTCAGATCAAGAGCCATTTCCAATCTTTGAGCAGAACCAAGCACATGCATTCACATATGTATATGAACTTGTGTGCACATACAGATACACTCACCTAGGGACAAGCATGAACATGCAAGCACATGGTCGATAGAGTTCCATATGCTCAAAACTATCTGGTCTTTGATGCTTCTGTTCAAAATTAAATTGGTGCAACTGAACAGGATCTTACCCAAAGCTTAATAGCAAAGGTTTGGTTCTTTTCATGAGTTTTTACTCATTCATCATATAATTCTTTAATTAGTGTATTAAATGGTATAATTCTTGATTTAATCAATGATCTAAAACAATCAAAATAAGATCAATTCTCTACACATGTATCTACACATGGTATTAAATATGAACTTTAGTACACAATTCTATTTACCACCATCATTTTATTCAATTAGATGTAACATGAACCATGAAATGGGACTGAATAGTTCAAGTCAACCATGTGGATCTCTCACCCAAGTGATTACATAGCTGAAAATATCAAATGCCAAATATGAATTCACAACAAAACATAATAAGATGATTATAAAGCATTATACTCACCATTGCCATCACGGTTTCGGTGACAACTACCATAAGAATCTATCTTAATGCCCAATTCTTCCAGCATATCAAGGGCCTGCAAACGGAAATTACGAGCCCCACAGTTGGAAATGAAAGCAGCTGCAAGTGCATCTTCAGTTTTTTGTTGTATAGGTGACATTATGTCATATTCAGCCCACGAAAAATAGCCAACTGGTACGTCTGATGACAGGCTGGTTGTCATCACAACTTTATACCCTCTCCTATCAAACAGGACAAAATTTCAATGTCCAAGTAAATATTCAAGCACAAATGAGAAAAAAAAAAAAAATGTTTGAGACATAAGAGACAGTCCCATGCATAGTAGTATGCAATAGCAAAACCACAACATCAGTGAAATTTTTAACTCCTTTCAGAAGAATGAATTCTTACATGTTAACTTCGGATAGCAAAACAACAAGTAATAGACTAATAATGGTATAGTAAAACAACATCACAAGAGAGAAACCCATAAAAAATTTGGGGTGGCAAAACAACAGGTAATAGACTTTTTCTTTCTCCATTAAAAGAGCAACCTACTGAAAGTTAATCTAACAGCTATAAGCTTGAGCAGTCAAAATCACTGTAACTAACCATTTAACTACAACAGAACAGTTATTTTGAACAGTTTCCTTTTGAATTTGTTGGTTATGATTTCTGTAATAAAATGCGTCCGATGACCTGTGATTGAAGGCCATAAAACCAGGCTCTCAGTTTTTAGACTGCATTAGAAGTTGGATCGGTTGGCATGGTCATGACATTCATAATCTTGACTCTGTTCAATGTCCAATGATGTTACAAAATATTGCCTAAATATGCAACAAACTTTTACAAAGAAAGAAGTGTGATTGTTCACAGAGTGTATGTTCAGTGTGCAACTACAACTAAACTTGATAAATTTACTTTGGTTCAGTTAGCCATCGCCATTCATCACCTTATTCATCACAGGTCAACAAGAAACTAAATCAAGCCAAAAGTGATTTAAGTATATTTTATTCAAAAAAATCAATCAAATTATTGATCAATTTAAGTGTCAGACATAATATCATCAATACAAGAAATAAAATTTCATAAAGAATATTCATTTTTGCTCAAAGAAGAACATGGATGAAGCTAAAGCTAACTTTTTCTAATATTTGGACTGCACAACAATATGATCACACTCTTTTTTGAATTTAATCAAGATGAGACTGATAGTCGGATACATAACAAGAATTCTCTTGAAAGGAAGTTGAGGTGATGCCGACGTGATCAGCCAGGGTGAGATTTTTATTGTGCAACATTTCAAATGAAGCAAAGAAGTGATGTCCGAGAACATAGAGCCAAGGATTAGCCTTTTTTCCTTTGGAGTTTTCACTTGTGTGTTAAGGATGACAGGATCATTGCTTCGATCAGGACGGCATGCTATGTTTGAAGATGATATCAACACTAGCAAAAATATTTTAAGATCTGAGTACCCAATTATCATCATGTTATACCTTATCAAGTTATTGGGTCATCAAGTCAATGAGCTACCATGTGACTTTGATGCACAAGACTGTTAACCAAGTTGAGAACTCGCCTTCGGAAATGGAGCTTATGCTCCTTATGTTAATATGTTTCATTTATGAAACACGATTCGATTGCATACACACATATGAAATAATTAATAGATATTCATATAACTCTAGAAAAACAATTCTTTTTTTGTGAAGGATAGGCTATGAATTTCAAATACTCAATAGAAGGTGTCACTTATTAAGGATGTAATCATCTACGGTTGATAATATAATCATAGGGACTTATTTGATATATATTCTAACCCTATAACAAATTTCTTGTTCAAATTTGTATTTACAATGAATGCTCCCAAAGAATCCACCTAATTCGAAAAAAAACTCTAATAAAGTGTTACTTCATAGTTCCAAAAGAATACTAGTCAATCTTTCCACATAATTGAAGCATAATGCATGAAAGTGCAGAGGTCCATGAAAGAGCCAGAATACTTAAAAGATCAGAAAAAATAATCATAACTAGAATAGCTTTCAAGCATCTTGTTCCCAGCTTTAGCATACATGCACATAGTTCATGGCATCAAAAGGTCTTGAGATAAAGTACATGAACTGATTGGATGTTATCAAATGGTGGAATCTAGAAAACATAGTAGATCTTGCTATTTCCAAAGAAGGGGCATTACATTATAGTGGTCATAAGAAAAGCAAAAGAAAGAAATCATACATTAAGTGAAATTAGTTGCTGACTGGCTCACACAAGAAAGATAATACAGTACATACAATGCTCAGCTAGTTAAGATTATCCTCGAACATCATTTCTGGTAATTATTTTGACTTAATGGTGATATCTCTCTCACTCTTTTCCTTCTTTATATACTATAAATGCCTGTTCAAGTACATGTCATCAGACAGCCCAAATTTCTAGAAGACCGGCTTACATGCTGCCAAGAAGTTGCTTTCATGAATGTCAATCTACAGCAAATGGACATTATTTTTAAGAAAATGAACAGACCCTATAAAACACAAGAACATAAACTGAAAACATCAACTCTTCAGATGAACTGTCATTGCAGTGAATAAACTGTGCTTACCCACCGTCGTGCCATACCAACATCATTTTCTGGATAATAGTGTGATGATTCCATTGACCGTAAGACACCAGCAATTGCTGGATCATGGGGCAATCCAAACGCAGCATCCGGTACCTTGTCATTGGCAAACCCGAAATCACAGTCCACATCACAAGAACTCCACTCCTGAACCAGAAATGCTTTACATTATTAATACAAATGGAAGGACAAATTTGTGGCACGAGGAGGCACTTTCGAAAGTGTAAGTTAACACCTAAAAAGATAAAATAGTAATTGTATCATCAGGTTTTCATTTGTTGCAATAAATCTCCTCGCTGCAGCATCTCAACCCAAGTCTAAATGTGACTGGTCAACTTATTTAAGTAGGCTCATATCCAATCTCCACTCAATGCAACACACTATTTACCAGTACAAGAAACGTCATTAAATCCACCGACGGAAAACCTCACAAAAGCAACGTCATTCAGAGAAGGAAAATAAAGCAGCATTGCTATAAAAAAACAAGAATTAGTAGCCGTCGTACGCTGAATTTGATTTACTAAAGAGCGAAGGAGAAAGGGCATCAAGAAATCCTAAAACCTTGTGCATGCCGGAGACAAAAATCGGATCTTTCCGGAAATCACGAGAGTAGGGCACGGCGTCCTCCCTCTCCAACCACTCCTCGCAGCGCTTCATGTCTTCCGGGACGTTGTCCTCCTCCACAACCGAAGACGACGAAGAGGAAGAAGAAGAAGATGAAGAATACAAGGAGGTGGACCACTGCTCGACCACGGAAGCAGCCTTCTCGGCCACGTCGATGCGGCTCAAGAAGGCGATCTCGGCGAGGACAACCAGGGCCACCAGTAGCGGCATCGGACTCGGCCATCTGCGCAGCTGCTGGTGGCGGGAGGGCGCGCCCCTCAGCAGATGGCCGCTCTCCTTCATCATTGTCTTGTTCTCCTGGCGACGGAGGAAGAGAAGGAGGAGGAGGAGGAGGAGGAGGAGGAGGAGGAGAAGTCGTCGTGCCGGCGGCTGTGGTCGCGCTTGTCGTGCGGTTGGTCTACATGTCTTCTTTGTTATAGTTTGGTAAACAAAAAAGAAGGAAAGCAATCGATCGCCTTGTGTTGGCAAAGGAGCATTTTTGTTTTATCGGGTACTCAAAAGATATACCCCAACAATACCTCTCTTGTTATTGGAGCAATGATGTGTGCTCGGTCTGGGAAATGGGATTTGGCCAGCTTTGGTCTTCCATGTTTAAAACGTATTTCCGTGTAATTTACTTGTCCTGACATGCAAACAAATTAATGTTGAAAATATTTAAGAAATATCAGAAGCAATCTATTCATACTATAATTACTATTTAATATTACTAAATAAATTTGTATGATACAGTTCATTTAAATTTGTTAATTAAATAATGATTATATCATTCATCATTCAAGTATTACTATAAAACAGCCTATATCACTAATAAGATCTATAATATTAATTAAATTTGAAAAATGATGCTACCATTTGATTGGTGTGAAGTGCAAAGGATAGTTTAGGAGGTTACTCCAATAACAAATTACTCTATGATCAGAGGATGAACCTAACTACTGGGAATAGATAAATACAATGATTAGAAGAAGAATTAATATGCTTTATTTATAAGGAGAGTCTGATATAAATAAATAAAAAAGAATCTTAAGAAATTGATAATATTATATTTAAAATTTGACATGCTGAGAAAGTTAAATAAAGAAATAATATAGATAGAGAAAGTTAAATAAAGACTTGAAGATACAAGTATAGTCCTAAAATTTTTATTTGGAGAAGAGATTTTGAATGTTTTTCGTGTTTATGCCTTCTGAATTCAATTGGATGATCAATCAGGAGGAAAAACATTTAAACTTTGTCAGCACCATTACATTCTAGAAAATTTAATTTGATGATCTAACCAAAAAAAAAACTTTAAAAAAATTTAGATGAAATCATTCGAGAAAAAATCATTAAATCCATCTTGACCGTTTATCTTTTGTTTAAGAAAAAAAGAAAGAAGAAGTCATTCAAGGGATATTTTTAACTGAAAAACCTATATCTATAGGTGGTGGTGATAGCAAGTTCAAAAGACAATTAATATCTTGATTGGAAGATTGGCAGAATTATAAATATGAAGAGAAATAGAAAAATATATAGTAGCTAAAAAAGAGGTAAAAGTAGCGGCACAATAAGATGCAAGGCTTATAATAACTTTTATAATAAGTCAAATACTAAGGATGGTAAACAAAATATAATTTGAATTTCTAAAGCTAGGGAAAGAAAAAAAAAGGAATTTAGATAATATTACATAAAAATATTTATTAATCGTATGAAGATTAAGGAAAGCTGATTTTTTTTTATATTGTTTATTGAACATTTAACAAAATAACTTAGCATAAAAGATGTCTATAATGGTTGGTATAATAATCTTTTTGTTTGAAAATTTAGAATGAGGTAAAAGAAGCTTTAGAGAAAATAAAATTGGCAAGAGTGTTGGACCTTGCTAATGCTGTTATTAAGGTTTAGAAGGATTTAAAATATCAAGGAATAGTTTAGTTAATTAGTTTATTTAATAAATATTTTGAGAATCAACTTGATTTTCTATAAAGAAGATTGGTAATAGAAGTTATATATTTATATATTGATTTCTAATTATTTTAGAAAAAAATGCATGATAGAGTTCCTTCAAATCTATTATGATATTTTTGATAACAGAAGAACTATCTATTAATTATATTGATATTATAAAGGATATGCATGACAATTATGTTAGTCATAGGTACCTTACAAGTCAATCACATGAGTGATCATATATATAACTTGACACGTGGTATATTTACTTATTATTATTATTTAGTATTTTATCACTTTATATTGCTTATTGCTTAAATATATTGTGATATCCAAGAATATGTGCAATGAGAATCAGATCGTGATGAGATCATGATAATGAGACCAATTCGCCTTTAAACACAAATCCTAAATAATCCCGGTCATAGGTTACTCGAGAGGGATATCGAGAAAATCGGACAAATTGGTGTGCTATATACCTGTTCATATAATGGATGCAACTAGTCTCATAGCTGCTCGTGTGGGGATACTAGGGATACAGTACAGGTACTCATTGGAGAATGAGTTCACTGATTGATCCGCTTACAGAATGTTGAATGGTTGATGATGCCTTATTATTAAACAGCAATTCCATAGTCCTAGTGGTGTATCTGGTCCTTAGACTTGAGACACCAAGGATGTCTTATATGTTAAATGGTTGATAGTCCACTAGGGATATAGTACAGGTACTCATTGGAGAATGAGTTCACTGATTGATCCGCTTACAGAATGTTGAATGGTTGATGATGCCTTATTATTAAACAGCAATTCCATAGTCCTAGTGGTGTATCTGGTCCTTAGACTTGAGACACCAAGGATGTCTTATATGAGTACTCCACTCTTTGATACCAGACTGATATGTCTGGAGGTTCTAGATCTAGCACAACCGGTCATCGAGAGTGGTAGCCAACCTTACGATGACTATTGAACGTCGATAGAGGATCATTCGCTCTTGGTGTCATGAGAGGAATATCCCATGTGTTCTTGCTTAGATAAATCCCTAGCCAGTGTCATTTAGATTGAGAGAATGAGTTCTTTGAGAGAATCCGATTAGAGCGAGACTCGAGTAGAAACCGTATGGGTCTTATAGCACTATGCCCAATATACGGTCTTTGTGATATTAGATGAATGATGGACTATAGGTATACGATAACTGAGGATAAACAGGTCCAGTTGGATTCTCCTATATCGTTTGGGGATTGTGGCGTAGTGACCTAGTACGTCCATAATTGATGAGTCGAGTGAATTATTATGGAGATAATAATTCATTAAGCTAGAAGGAGTTTTCACAGGTATGACTCACGGCCAGCTCAATATTGGGCCTAGAGAGTCACACACATATGGTAGGTGTTGCAATGAGTAGAGGTTCAGATATGAGTGCTAGTTATAGTTGCCCTACAAGCCAATCACCTAAGTGATGACATGTGTGACTTGACACGTAGTCTTTTTGTTTATTATTATTATTTGGTATTTTATCACTTTATATTGTCTATTGCTTGAATATATTGTGATATCCATGAATATGTCCAATGGAAATCAGATCGTGATGAGATTATGATAATGAGACCGATTCGCCTTTAAACACATATTCTAAATAATCCCGGTCATAGGTTACTCGAAAGGGACATCGAGATAACCAGACAGACTGGTGTGCTGTATACCTGTCCATATGATGGATGTAACTGGTCTCATAACTGCTCATGTAAGGACATTAGGGACACAGTATAGGTGCTCATTAGGGAATGAGTTCACTGACCGATCTGCTTACGGAATGTTGGATGGTTGATGATGCCTTATTGTAAAATAGTTATTCTATAGTCTGAGTGGTATATCTGATCCTTAGACTTGTGACACCAAGGATATCCTATATGAGTACTTCATTCTTTGATACTGGACTTATAGGTCTGGAGGTTCCAGATCTAACATAACCGGTTATCAGGAGTTATAACCAATCTTACGAGAACTATTGAGTGTCGATAGAGGAGCATCCACTCTTGGTGTCATAAGAGGAATATCTCATGTGTTCTTGCTTAGAAAAATCCCTAGCTAGGGTCATTCGGATTGAGAGAGAAAGAGTTCTCCGAGAGAATCCGACTAGAGCGATACTCGAGTAGAAACCATATGAGTCTAACAATACCATGCCCGATATATAGTCTTTAGGATATTAGATGGATTAGAAACTATAAGTATACTGTAACTAAGGATAGACAAGTCCAATGGATTGGATTCCCCTATATCGTTTGGGGATTACGACGTAGTGGCCTAGTATGTCCGCAATCGATGAGTCGAGTGAATTATTATGGAGATAATAATTCACTGAGCCAAAAGGAATTCTGACATGTATGACTCACAACCAGCTCGATATTAGGCTTAGAGGGTCACACACATATGGTAGGTATTGCGATGAGCATATATTTGAATATAAGATATCCGTGGGAGCCCATATCTTATTGGATATCCAATAAGCACCTAAATTATTAGATCATATGGATGAGATCTAATAAGAGCCAATAAGAGATTATTGGATAGAGATCCACTAATATAAGAGGCTTGGGTAGTTGGATGGAAATCCAATACCCAATAGGGTAAGACCATTAGGGTTAAGTTGATAGGGAACCTCTATAAATAGAAGGGAATCAATGGTTCATAGGCTAGAGCCTTTTTGGGTTGCCTCTCCTATTCTCCTCCCCTTCTCCTCAGATAGTGGGCTTGGAGATTTGAGGAGTATTGTTGCAGCCCTGTTGTGTGGATTATCGCTAGAGAGGAGGACGCTTGACCTCATTCACCCTCTCCTAGAGATCTGTAGGGATTTAGGGATATACAATCTCCCTAGGCAATATAATCTTTAATATACATAGTTTTAAGTTTCGCAGATTTTGCGCACCAATCTTCGCACTATGATGAACACATCGATGTAAAATTTAGGGATTTTATTTTTATATTCTTCCACTACACATGTGATGTCGCCCCCCAGATTTTCCAATAATGAGATATTCGCCGGAGCTCCTCTTTTATTTGATATCCAATGAGCCCATGAATTATTTGATCCTATGGATGAGATCCAATAAGAGTCAATGAGATATTATTAAATAAAGATCCATTAATCTAAGAGACTTGGGTAGTTGGATGGAGATCCAATACCCAATAGGACATGATCCTTTAGAGTTATGTTGATAGGGGACCTCTATAAATAGGAGGGAACCAATGGTTCATAGGCTAGAGCTTATCTAGGTTGCCATCTCCTATTCTCCTCCATTTCTCATTCTCAAATAGTAGGCCTGGAGATTTGAGGAGCATCGTCGTAGCCCTGCTGTGTGAATCACCACTAGAGAGGAGGACGCTTGACCTCCTTCACCCTCTCCTAGAGATCTGTAGGGATTCAAGGATATATGATCTCCCTAGGTAACACAATCTATCTCACACATGGCTTTTAAGTTTCATGGATTTTGCACATCAATCTTCGTACGACGATGAACACATATTGGGAAATTTGGGATTTTTATTTTAATGTTCTTCTGCTGCGCATGTGATGTCATCCCCAAGATTTCCCTACAATGGTATCAGAGCCAGGTTGTTCGTATGAAAGATTGATTTTGAACTATGTGTCGTGTTTTGGAAGAAGGCTTTGACGTCAAAATCGTTGACGCAAAAGCAAGAAAGTGCAGCAATTGTTGCTGCTGCCCTCGCAGATGGCAGCACTGCCATCTGCGTGCAGCAGGCTTGCGGCCAGCAGCCTACGGGGGTCAACAGCTCGCTGGCGCTGCCTACGGGCGCTGGCATTGCCGCTTGCAACCTATGGGGGTCGCAAGCCTACTAGCATTGCTTGTGGGCATTGGCACTGCCGCTGGCAGCCTACGAGGGCCACAAGCCTGCTGACGCTACCTGCGGGCATTGTGCATGTACGTAGAGGCATCGTGGGGGTAGCGGCGCCTGTGGGCACTGCCCTTGTAAGGGGCAGCGCTTGCAAGCATTGCACCCACGGGCAGAACCGCCCGCAAGGATGGCAGGGCCCGTAGGGGCACCCACTTAGTGGAGCAACACCACCTACGGGCACTAACCCGCGAGCAGAATCGCCCATGGAGGCGGCGATGCTCACAATGGCGCCCGCCCACATGCAGGGGTGGCGCCCCTGCCCCCCGCCGAAGAGGGCCACTACCGGTAGTGTGGCGGCGGTTGCAACAAGCAAGAGGAGAAAGGTTTTGGGTTTTTGGACAAAAAGATAATTTTGCCACTATAAATTTGAGAAATTTTAGTTCTGTCCTTTTATCTAAATTACCATAATACCCCTTAGAATTCAAAAAAAAATTTGTATGTCCCTAGTTTTAGAAAATATTAATTAATTAAAAATTATAATTGATTATTATTATTGTTATTATCTAGTAGTGCTACATGATGATGATGTGTACATGTGATATGTGATATGTTACGGATGATCATGGACCGTGTGATGTGTGTGTACTTGTGATTATTATTATTAAGGTCTGCGAGCATCCATTTTATTTCTTGTTTATTGCTGGGCCTACGTGCCTATGATTACGTTATAATCACACAAGGAGGCACAACGGGAGCGTGAAAGCGATAGCGAGACCCATGAGGTCGAGATGGACGATCACGATACATGGAGATGCATCGAGATGCCAACGGAACCGATGAGGATGAAATGGATGATCACAGGGCATAAAGATGCACCGCTGCACACATAGATCTTGATATAAGTGATTAGGCCCACTAGCTCGGGCTTGATCATATTAGGCTGTAGTCCATGATCATCTAGTGTGATTGCTCATGTGATGTGTGATTGCTTGTACACCTACTATATATGTATATATATTTGCATGCGATATAGATATATATTAAATATATATGTGTGTAACACGTTATATTAGGAGACCAAATCAAAATCTCCTCTCTCGATAATATTAAGTCGATAAACGTGAGGCAATTAGATTGACTCACGGGGCCTTCCATCATTATAGGTAGGGACCGATTCTCGATGTAGGTTGAGTTGGTTGAGTCCCTCGAGGCTCACCTATATCGTGATTTGCTATCTTGCCTACTACATAGAGATGTCACCGGTGACCTAAGGACATGGTATGCTTGGTCGAGTCCCTTGAGGGTATATCATCAAATCAGACTCATCTTATAACGATGATGTTGACTTAACCAAATATCATGGTTGGTCGAGTCCCTTGAGACCATGGTGGTTTAGAGGTCGAATAGGACGGGAATCACAATGAGTTGTGATCGACAATAATTGCCTACCTTTTGGGCTTAATATGATTGGTCGACTTCCTCGAGATTATACTAAGGTGGCATACTTGATGTCAACCACCTTACTAGTCCAAATTATACGGATTGGCTCTGTAACTTAAGAATTGTTCTCATTGTGGAGAAAATTAAGTATGTCCTTGATACATTGATGCTTATGCCCGAGGAAGGGGCAAACGAGGATGAGATTACTCGCTATGTGAAGTACATAGATGACTCCACTCTTGCTCAATGTTACATGTTGGGCTTTATGACTCCTGAGTTATAGAGACAACATGAAAAGATGGATGCCATATCCATTCTCCTATATGTCTGTAAACTATTTGAGGAATAGGAAAGGACTCAACGATATGAGATATCCAAGAGCCTCTTCCATACTAGGATAACTGAGAGGACACCTATTTAGAACCATGTCGTAAAAATGATTGAGTGGATAGAGAAACTCACAGGTCTAGGAATGGTCCTAGAGGATAACCTGTGTGTGGATCTTGTGCTTTAGTCCCTATCATATTTCTTTTTATAGTTTATAATGAATTTTAATATGAATAAGCTTGAGGTGACTCTCCCTAAGCTCCTCAATATGTTGAGGGAGACAAAGAGCACTATTAAGAAAGAGAAGTCAGTTCTTTGTACTAGTGAGACCAGAAAAAAAAGGAAAGAAAAAAAGTCCCTTAAGAAGGGCAAGGGCAAGGACAGACCAGGTAAAGCAAAGGTTGCTTAGAAAGACCTGATAAAGGACAAAGGTTAGTGCTTCCACTATAGCAAAGATGGGCATTGGAAGAGAAACTACAAAGAGTACCTTGCAAAGAGGGCGAAATAGAAGCTTGGAGAAGCTTTAGGTACATTCATAATCAGTCTCCATTTGTTAGACTCTTATGATAACATATGGGTATTGGATATTGGTAGTACTTATTGTGTTTGCAATTCATTGTAGGTTCTGGCAAGATCTATGAGATTGGCGAGAGGCGAGATGGACCTCAAGATGGGTAATGGAGCAAAGGTTGCTACAGTAGCTATTGGCGATGTCGCCCTACATTTGCTTAGTGGAGTTATTATTGCATTGGATGCATGCTATTTTATTTTTTCTATTATCAAAAATATTATTTTCCATTTCATGTTTGATAGTTAGTGGATATAAATTAGTTTTTGAGAACAATGATTGTTCAATATTATTAGATGATGAGATCATCACGAGAGGAACATTACATAATAGTTTGTTTATGCAAGACACTGCTCCACATATCATGAATGTAAGTATGGAGATAATAATTCACTAAGCCAGAAGGAGTTCTAACATGTATGACTCATGGCTAGCTCGATATTGGGCTTAAAGGGTTATACACATATGTTAGGTATTGCAATGAGTAGAGGTTCAGATATGAGATATCAATCGGAGCCCCTCTCTTATTGGACATTCAATAAGCTCCTGAATTATTAGATCCTATGGATGAGATCCAATAAGAGGTAATGAAATATTATTGGATAGAGATCTACTAATCTAATAGGCTTAAGTAGTTGGATGAAGATCCAATACCTAATAGGATATGATCTATTAGGATCATGTTAACAGGGGACCTCTATAAATAGGAGGGAACCAATGGTTCATAGGCTAGAGTCTCTCTGGGTTGTCATCTCCTATTCTCCTCCCCTTTGCCTCTTCAAATAGCATGCTTGAAGATTTGAGGAGCATCGTCGTAGCGTGGATCACCGCTAGAGAGGAGGACGTTTGACCTCCTTCATCATCTCCTAGAGATCTGTAGGGATTCAGGGATATATGATTTCCCTAGGTAACATAATCTATCTCATATATGACTTTTATGTTTCATGGATTTTATGCACTACTCTTCGTACGACGACGAACACATATTGGGAAATTTGAGAATTTCATTTTAATGTGATGTCGCCCCAAGATTTCCCTACAAATTATGTTATTAGTGTTAGAACCGTAAGAAATATATTTTTAGTAGGTTTCTTAATCTATATCTTCTTTAATAATCAGTAAATTTACTAGGGTAGACCTCATCAGATATTTTATATGTTAATGATATTATTTTAGTTAATGAAAGTTTTAAATAAAATTAATCTAAATTAGAGTTATCGAGAAACCTTAGAAACTAAGAGTTCATCAGGTAGGTGTAAGACTAAATATATGAGATATAATTTAGTCAAGTAATATTCCAAAAAACTATAAATTTAGGGCATGAGATACTTTGTCTAGGCCATCCTATCCTATGCTGATCGATATTTAGCAGTAAGCATGCATCAAGACATGAACTATGTTTATTCTTTTCGGAAGGTTTGTTATGGTTTATTCTTTTCTGAAACTTGCTTAGGGTTACTTTCTTACTCGTGTTTTGCTAGCTTGCTCAAGGATCTCCCAGCAACAAAGCCCGCTCGCCGATCACCACCTAGCGCACCCTTGCTCCTCGTCCACCATCGTACTACTTCTCCTCAGTTATTCTCTTGTCTTTTTTTTTATTTATCCTTGTAGAAACAATCTATGCTAGAAGCTATAAACAACAATTTAAAATTCTATTAATCTGAATATGAATATCATCATTTTTTTATGGAGCTCAATAATGATAAAAGAACGACATAGTGAATCTTAAATAGCCGAAACATTAGAGCTTCTTGCTGTTGTTTTTTTGTTGTCAGGCAACAATATTGCAAACCAAGATTCCATTGTTAATCATTTTACATAAAATGAAGAATATAAAGAAGTAATTCTTCTACAACAAAGTACTTTTGTTTTGTAGAAGCGGAGGACATCCAGGACGTACATAATTTACAACAAATGCACAAACCAGATGATTCAGACTACAAACAACCTTTTCTTATATGTAGTTCATTTTCATGATAGTTAAAGTGAATGATCTTCCTCAAACGACAAAGGGCATAAAGTTTAATTCATACTATACATGGTGCTTTGGGTGGTAAATATATTTATTTTCATATGGAAAATAATGTAAGTTCCAAAGGAACTCAACCAAGTATTTCTTCAATAGATGATATCTTCCAAAGTTGATACTGTGATTTTCGAAAGTTTCAACAAAGGAGGTCTGTTACCTAATATTCTAGTGATAGTAAAAAGATAACTAATACTATGTAAAACAATGTTAAGTGGTATTTTTAAATTATGACTATAGCCGCTAGGCATCCAATGATAAAATACTCTAAAAGTAATATCTTTAAATCACGATAAGTCATTGACCTATATGCTATCACAAAATCCTCGTCAAAGACTAATAAACTTACTACAATTACTTAAGCTAAAAAATTTTCATACTGGCGTAAAGCCATGTGTGAATAATATGATGTACTCATCTATAATTCTACATGAACCCTTATACGCTCTCATCGTATACAAAATATTATCATGTGTAAGTGAGTCTTTCGAATTAAGTAGAATTCAAATGGATCATTTCCTAGATATAAAGCACGTCTAGTAACCAAAGGGTTTTTATCAACGCCTTGGTGTTGACTTCACAAAGACATTTAGTCTCATTGTTAAACCCACAACAATCTGACTTATTTTGAGTTTGACCATCTCAAAAGACTGGCATTTATAACAAGTCGATGTTAACAATACCTTTTTACAAGGGACTCTAACTAAAGATATCTTCATTCAACAACCTCTTGACTTCATCCTCAGTATCTAAGACATATTTGTAAACTATAAAAAGCTATTTATGGACTTCATTAAGCTCTAAGAGCTTGGTACATTAAATTTGGCTCATTTTTTACATTAACTAGCTTTATCAACTCCAAGTCTGATATCTCACTATTTTCCCATCACCAAAGTGGCAATTCAATATATCTTCTGATATATGTGAATGATATTATTGTTATGGGCAACAATCATTTGGAAATCAAGACATTCCTTAATCATTTGGCAAATCGTTTCTCCCTCAAAGATCTAAGAACCTTGAGTTACTTTTTGGGAGTGGAAGCAATATACACATCTTCAGGACTCTTCCTATCACAAAAAAAGTATATTCAAGATTTGTTATCAAAGATGAATATACAGGACACAAAAGTGGTTACAACTCCTTTATCTACTAGCAAGTCACTCAAACTATATGATGGAAGCCCTACTACATGATAGGATATAAAGAAAAATAAACTTTTGTATATGAACAAATACTAGCAGGCTATAATACATAGTGGAATTAAATAGAATCACAATCAAATAGAATACTAAGATTTATATGGAAAACCACTCCAATGTGAAGGGTAAAAACCATAGGGCAAACTAGAGATAATCCACTATAAGAAAAATGAATATACAAATCTCAATCTATTGCCTAAAACCCTAGCAACAATCACAAAAGAATAACTAGGATATAAGGATCACGTCATTGTGCACAATATTTAAATTCTCCCCAAGTAATCACAACAAGAATATATACTATAGATCTAATCTAACTTGAGATGATAACACTATCAAATGATTGAGAATAGTCTCTTTGTGTTGTCCTTATTTTCTTCCCTATCTTTCTCTTGCTTTTCTACCTTTTTCTCCTCCTTGTTGAATTAAATTGTTGTTGTAATTTTTCTTCTTTTTCCCCTCATTGTTGCCTTTTTTTGCTCTTAAAAAATAGCCACCACACCCTCTTAATTTTGATCTAGGGTTAGGTCAAAGGGGGGTGGGTTGTTAAAGCCCACTATGGACTAAATATATGGGCTATCAGCCCAACAACCTCCCTCTTCATCCTACAAGAAAGGTTGTCCCATGACTCCTCAATATGAAGTCATGCCGATCAGTTGTCGGCATATCTCCTATCTTTCTTTTGGTAAGGTCTTTGTCAACATGTCTGCTCCATTGTTATCTGTGTGAATTTTCTAAAGCTGCAACTACTTCTCTTCAAGTACATTTCGAATCCAGTGGTATTTGACATCTATATGTTTTGACTTGGAATGAAAAATTGGGTTCTTACATAAATGAATGACTCTTTGGCTGTCATAATGCACCACATAGTTTTCCTATTTCAACCACAATTCTTGTAAGAATTTTTTCATCCATAACATTTCTTTGCAAACCTCTATAGCAGTAATATATTCTACCTATGTGGTGGAGAGAGCAATACACCTTTGCAATCTGGATTGTCATGACCAAAGCTTTTCACAACCAATCTAGCTTTGTACTTTGGTTGAGAACAATATTCTTGAATCTTTAACCTGAAAACCCACTTGTTCTTCAAGGCCTTCATTCTATTTGGTAGTAGCACCAAATCATAAATGTGGTTCTTCTGAAGAGCATCTATCTCTTCCTGCATAACAACTAACCACTTCTTTTTCTGCTCACTTTCAACTGTTTCCTGGTAACTCTCTAGTTCACCTGCATTAGTAAGCATCACATACTCATCTATAGAGTATCTTCTGGAAGGTTGACATTGTGTAGAAGATCTTCTCAACCAAGGTTCCACGGGAAGTTGTTCTCCAACTTTTTCTTGCTCAACATGTCCTGCAGGTAGATCAGTATCAGGCTCTACACCATCTTCCTACACATCTCCCCCATCACCCTGATATACTGGAGGAGTAACTAGGTCACAATCTGCTAATCCTTATGTAGAAGTCTTGGCTAGTGCCTTCTTCTTCAAATCCTCAAACGTTTGATCCTCAAAGAAGACCACGTCTCTACTTCTAAACACCTGCTTTTCTAGATCTCAAAGCCTATAACCAAACTGATCATGTGAGTAACCAAGAAAAATATATTCTTTAGTCTTACCATCCAGCTTGGACCTCTCATTGTCTGGAACATGTGCAAATGCACGACAACCAAATACTCTCAAATGTTTGTAGGAAACATCTTTCTCTGACCACACATGTTTTGCAACATCACCATCTAGAGCTGCACATAGTGATAAGTTAATCACATTAATTGCGGTCCTCAAAGCCTTATCACAAAATCTTTTGGGTAGCTTGGCCTATGAAAGCATACATCTGATCTTTTCCATGATGGTGCGGTTCATCCTCTCTACAATAGCATTATGCTGAGGTGTACCAGGAATTGTCATCTCATGTTGGATGTCATGTGACCTACAATAATCATTAAATAATCTTGTGTACTCACCACCATTATATGATCTTATGTATTTCAATTGTCTTTCTGCCACCCTTTCAATCCTAGCATGAAATTCTTTGAAGATATTAATAATCTAATATTTGGTCTTCAAAGCATAGGCCCAAACTTTCCTCGAAAAATCATCTATAAAAGTGATAAAATTAAGTACACTACTGATGCTAGAAACATTAATAGATCCACCAGAAGTTTTTGTCTTCAAAGAACCACATATATCTGTATAAACATGGTCTAAGACATGCATTTTTCTAAACATAGCAGGACTAGCAAATGAAACTCTATGTTATTTATCAACCAAACAATCAATACAAGGGTTCAAATGTGTACCTTTGAGGTCTGGTAATACCTCTCTCTTGGAAAGAGTCTATAGCCCTTTCTCGCTCATGTGTCCTAATCGCCTATGCCACAATTTCATACTGAAGTCTTTCTCTATAGCATTTAACTGCTCACCACAAGCTTTGACCTGTAACCTGTATAAGGTATGACATTGATTTCCACTAGCCATAATAAGAGAACCCTTACTGAGCTTCAATTGGTCTTTGTGAAATCTACTATCATAGTCTTCATTATCTAATCTTCCAACTGAAATTAAATTCAGCATCAAATCAATCACATGCGTGACATCCTTAAGGACTAATTTGCAGCCAAGGTTGGTCTTTATGTGGATACCACCCATGCCAATGATGTCTGTCGTGTCATAGTTGCCCATCTTGATAATACTAAAATTTTCAGACCTGTAGGTAGCAAAAAACTCCCTCTATGGTATAGCATGATAAGAAGCACTATGTCAATCACCCACTCAAGATCCTGACACACAAAAGAAAAAATATCATCAAAAGGAGACAAAATTAAATAATCACCACCCTATATTATAGTTGTAGTATTATCTTTTGACTCTATAGACTTCACTTCTTTTCCTTTTTCTTGCTCTTCTTAGGTTGCTTATATTGATTCTTGTAATGTTCTTTCTCACCATAATTGTAGCAAATAATATCTTTTCTTGATCTTAACTTGCTTCTACCCATGCGTGAACTGCTTCTATCTTTGGACTTTGACCTTCCTTTGTTCTTTGAGATAAGTGCTTGTGAATTATTCTGAGATGTAGCTGAATTCTTTCTTCTCAACTCCTTATTCAACAAACTGCTTATTACTTGACTCATAGTGACATCACCATCTGACGTAGAAATACTGAGGGAAACCACCAGTGTCTCCCAACTTTCTAGCAATGAAATGAGAAGTAACAATGCTTGCAACTTATCATCAAGAGATATTTTCATAGAGGATAACTAGTTAGTGATACTCTGTATTTCATTCAAATGCTCAGCAATAGAAGCACCATCTTTATATTTCATGTTTACAAGTTTTTTGATCAAGAAAGCTTTATTACCAGTTGTTTTTCTTTTATAGAGACTTTCTAATTTTTTCCAAAAAGAATATACAGAACTTTCAGTAGAAATATGGTGAAAGACACTGTCATCGAGCCATTATCGAATAAACCCAACTATTTTTCGATCTAACCTCTTCCACTCATCATTTGTCAAAGTTGTGGGCTTTGCACTATCCCCCTACAAAAGTCCATACAAATCTTTGCAATATAAGATATCTTTCATTCTTAGTTTCCATATCATCCAATTATTTCCATTCAAGTTAATTATGCGAGAAACACTGTTGGCCTCCATGTTCAAATACAAAAGTTAAATCACCAAAACCATGCTATGATATTAGTTGATGGGATATAAATAGAAATAAACTTTTGTATATGAACAAATACTAGTAGGCCATAACACGTAGTGAAATTAAATAGAATCACAATCAAATAGAACACTAAGATTTACGTGGGAAACCACTCAAATGTGAAGAGTAAAAACCATGGGACAAACTAGAGATAATCCACTATAAAAATAATGAATATACAAATCTCAATCTCTTGCCAAAACAATCTCTTGCCCAAACTCTTATGAACAATCATAAAATAATAACTAAGATACAAGGATAATGTTATTGTACACAATATCTAAATTCTCCCCAAATAATGACAGTAAGAATATATACTATAGATCTGATCTAACTTGAGATGATGACACTACTAGGTAATTGAGAAGAGTCTCTCTACGTTGTCCTTGTTTTTCTCTCACATATTTCTCATATTTTTCTACCTTTTTCTCGTCCTTGTTGAATCAAATTATTGTTGCAACTATTCTCCTTTTTCCCCTCGTTTCTGCCTTTTTTTGCTCCAAAAAAGTAGCCACCACACCCTCCGAATTTTGATCTAGCGTTAGGTTAAAAGGCGGTGGGATAAATATATATATATATATATATATGTATATATATGTATATATATATATATGTATGTATATGTATATATATATGTATGTATATGTATATATATATGTATGTATATGTATATATATATGTATGTATATGTATATATATATGTATGTATATGTATATATATATGTATGTATATGTATATATATATGTATGTATATGTATATATATATGTATGTATATGTATATATATATGTATGTATATGTATATATATATGTATGTATATGTATATATATATGTATGTATATGTATATATATATGTATGTATATGTATATATATATGTATGTATATGTATATATATATGTATGTATATGTATATATATATATACATATATATA
>LVTN01000960.1:8626-21319 GCA_001649415.1 Musa itinerans | reverse complement strand
GATTATTTAGGATCTGTGTTTAAAGGTGAATCGATCTCATTATCGTGATCTCATCACGATCCGATTTTCATTGCACAAATCCAAGGACATCACAATATATATATGCATATATGCAATAGTAAATATAAAGTGATATATGCTAAAATATAATAAGCAAAAAGATTCCGTATCAAGTCACACGTGCCATCACTCACGTGATTGGCTTGCTGGGCACCTATGACTAGCAGGATGACCAAGATGACGATGCTACACATCAACTGGAGCCACAACGGAAGAATGAACAATGGGCTGGGTTATTTGTGGAGCTGATGACCATTCGTAAATGTTGCCTCTATTTGGGCCCTTATAATTATCTCCGAGATCATTAAGGGTATGGATGATGATCTCTTCGTCACATAGGGAATGACCTATCAAAGCCAAATCATCGATGATAACTTTGATATTTTATAGATAATCAGTGATAGTATTTCCCTCTTGCTTTGTCACCATTAGCTTGGACAGAAGACTGAGCTTGTGAGTACGTGAATGATTCGTCAAGATTGTTTATAGTTTAGATCATGCTTCGGCAACAGTCCCACATGAAGATATCAATGGAGCGATGGATCCAGCAACTAAGGCTTGAATAGCTTGGAGGATGAGACGATCTTGACGCAGCCACAATTTGTGAGCTAGATTTAGTACTGGACTGAGTACTCCGGGGATATTGATCATGGCTGGTGGACAACTGAAGGAACCATCAACATAGCCTAACAAATCGTATCCAAATAAGAGATTAGAAAATTGAGCCCACTATGATGCATAGTTGCCACCCTTTGATAATTTGAAAGGGATTAGCGTAATGGCATTGATGGAAATAAGCCCTGTAGAAAAAGTACTATAAGTCTTTGTAGAAATAGTAACTGGAATATCAAAAGAAGATAACGAAGAAGATAACGAAGATAGCGTAGTGGCATTTTGTTTTTTTATTTTTTTTCTTTTTTTTTTAATTATCTAAACAGTGATCTTTACGGAAGATAGAGGAGGGTGCTACTGCAGTTGCTGTTACTACGGAGAAGGCTACTACGACAGAGGAAATTGCTAGAGGGCAGCGCTGGTGGTGCACTAGTGAGGAACATGCAGCATTGGCAACGTTGGAGAGAGCTGCAGTGATGCTGGAGGAAGCTACAGCGATTAGGTGAAGAAATCTATAGCGATTAGGTGGAGAATCAGCGATTAGGTGGAGAAACTACAGCGATTAGGTGGAGAAATCTGTAGCGATTAGGTGGAGAAATCTACAGCGATCAGGTGGGTTGCTGGGATGAGTTCTTTGTTTGGTGGATGTTTTTTGCTCTTTGCAGCTAGAAGGTTGCTGGGATGAGTTCTTTGTTTGGTGAATGCGTTTAGCTCTTTGCAGGAGCTGAGGATCGACGGTGAAGAGCTATTCTATGCTGTCGAGAGCTGTGCTTGGGGCGGTTGATAGTGAGGCAGCGGGCTGCGATTGATGCAGATCACAGCCTGATGAAGATGATGCTGCCGCCGTGGTGGTTTGAGAGGCACCAGGTGGTGAGAAAGAAGTGATTCAGCAGTAGCTGAAGGCCACGGCTAGGGCAGCAGCTAAGGCGTCACGCGCTGTACACGCAACAGTCTGGATCAGGGGCGGTGCTCGGAGAGAGAGTGCTGACGGAGTCGGAGAGAGGAAGCTAGCAGGTGCTGGAGGATGTTGGGGTTGGAGACAACACCGAAGGTCTAGTAGTCACTGGAGGACATCGGCGTAGTCGGCGACAGTGGCGAGGAAGATGCAGCGGAGGAAGGCTTCAGCAGCCCACACCAGTCCTTCTGGCTTCCACACTAACACCCAGATGAGCAGCGGAAGGCTTCGATAGAGCTGCCTACATCTGTAGGGGAGAGATGGCCGCAGGGAGGAGAAGAGGGAAGGAGTGGATAGGGGTTGGCGAGGGATCCACCGCCGAGGGCGAGCAACCGATCGTACCAACAAACAGGCCCTCGTTGTCGTGGCCGCACCTGATGGTGACGCCGACGTTTGCTCTGATACCATGTTAAAAGAAAATAGAAGTCAGGAATTATTGAAGAAGCTATTCTCACATTAACATATCCTCTCCTATTTATACAATACAAGTTACGAGGGAGGATTTCCCTCAATAGAGTAGAGAGATTTCCTCATACAGTTAGAAAAATATTATCTGCTATTAAGAACCAGGTAAAATAAGAGATAGACAAATTAGATTTAAATAAATAAATTAGGATGAAAAGATTTATTGGGGTATGATAGATTTTTTTTTGTTATTTTAAAAAACTTATACTTTTATCTTTTGATCAATATAAATATGTGTTCTTGGATCAATCTAAAGCACTGCATATTGAAAAGCCAATAATATAGTATCGGAGCCTAGTTTAAAGAAGATCAAGAAGAGTACATCAATTAAAAAAGAAGAAAGATTAGTAGATCCAAAAAAAAAAAAGATGACATGCATTCAAATAAGTGTTACTAATATACTTCTTTCTATCAATTTTGGGATATTAAGATGAAAACTTTATTTATATGAAATTTGATAGAAAATGATTTTGTTATGTATGATATTTAGGATACTAATATTACTAAAGATCAAAAAAATAAGATGTATGAGAATATATAGAAAAATGCAAAAACCCTCTACATACCACAATAAGTAATAGATGATTCCATATTTCCTCGAATCATGATGGCATAAACATCAACAAAAGCACGAAAAATATTAAAAAGTGTATTTGGATATAGAAAAAGGTAAAAATTTTAAAACTTCAAATTCTTTGATATGAATTCGAAACTCTCATGATGAAATATTCTGAATCTATTATTGATTTCTTCTCAAAAATATCTTCTATTGTGAATTAAATGAGATCTTATGGTAAAAATCTAAAAGATCAAATTGTAGTAGAAAATATTTTATAAAGTTTATCTTCAAAATTTAATATGATTTTTACTATAATAGAAGAAGCTAAAGATATAAGTACATTTTCTATTGATGAATTAATGGACTCCCTTTTAGTTTATAAATAAAAAGTAAATAAATCTTTAAAACAATCTTCAGAATATGTTCTTCAAATGAAGATAGATCAGAAGAATGACCAAAAGAAAAATTCAAAAGTCAGATCTCAAAGGAGAGATCAAAATAACAAAGGTCATATTTGATCAAATAAGGGTCAAAGAAACTCGAATAAAAGTAACAAAGAAATCTATCGATGTTTTTGTTACAACAAAATTAAACATATTGAAAAAGATTATTGTTACAAAAATAAAAATCTAAATGTTTCTCTCTACTCTTATAATAAAAAATATGGTCATGTTGAAAAAAATTGTTAGAATAAAAATCAAAGAAATTATCATAAGAAAAATAATAACAAAAAAATGGATGAAGAAAATATTTTTTTTATAACATCTCATGAAGAATATTCTATATTTGCTTGGTTTTTAGATAATGGATATAGTGATCCTATGACAGGGAACAAAAGTTTATTTTAAAGGTTTGATAATTTAATCAAATCTATAATATATATGGAAAATGACAATAAGGTTCAAGTGGAAGCTAAATGAATAGTTGTTGTAAACACTAAATCTGATAAAAAATTTATTGATGATCTGATGTTTATTCTTGGTTTAAAACAAAATCTCATTAGTGTATGGCAACTAATAAGAAAAGGATATTATATTATTTTTTAGATGAAAAATACTTGATTTATGATAAAAAATTAGAAAACTAATAGCAACTGTGAGGATTACAAAAAATAAAGTATTTCCCTTATTATTTTTAGATTTCTCCATATATGCTACTATTACTAATGAATCAACATTATGACATAAAAGCTATAATCATCTGAATTTTTGTGGGTCTATATAAACTATCTTACATAACGAATCTTAAAAAATTCAAATTGATAAGAAGATATCTTAGAACAAAACTAAAGTTGATGAAAGTTCTAATGAGAGCGATAAGGAGCCATAATTCAAGAAGCAAAAAGTTTTAGATTCTGTTTCATCTACTGCTAGTAAACCTATTACAAAGACCGTAAAAAATGAGAGCACCAGCAGTGATGAAGATGAGGATGATAACTTTGAAAAAAAAAATTGATGATGAACATTTAAAAGGACAACAAGTTAACAAGTCTTAAGCATCAAAAGATAATAGTCGTTTTGATGAGTCTTTTAATAAAAGTGAAAATAAGCAACCATTGAGGACTCCGAAGAAGTTTAAAGATGTAAAATGGTGGATGCATCATCGAAGAACAATTTGTCGATATCTTCACATAAGCTTTGGCAATTTTTTTTTTTTTCGAAAACAACTTAAAGTTACAACTATTTGAATTAAAGGGGTGTGTTAAAATTAAATCAAATAGTTAGAACTAGATACAATAAAAGATAAAAATTTAGATTTAAATAAATAGATTAGGGTGAAAATATTTATTGGGATATAGTAGATTTTTTTTAATATTTTAAAAAACTTATATTTTATCTTTTGCTTAATATAAATAGATGCTTGATCACATCCATCATTGATGGATTTCTAACATAGTCTCAAAGCCTTTCAAAATTTTTAATATATTTTACTAATTTAATAAATAAATTTACTTACTGATAAGGCATCCTTAGTCATACATCAATTAAAGAGTGCAGGAATCAGACTTTATAAAAATCATCTCCACGCTGAGTGTTGATAAATATGTTTAATCGATACTTTTTGGGATCCATCCTAAGAGGAAAAGAGCATAAAATTTCTCACGAACTCACATACTCGCATCAACCAAGACAATGTATTGATGACAAAGTCAAAAATCTCTTATTCAAGTTCTTTTTGAAGTAACAAATAATCTAGTTGAAAAAGAATTGATCTTTGTATAATCAAGATATGCTAACAAATCCTATCTTTAACAAGGTTAAGACCTTATGTGATTTCCATTTAGAAAATTTTAAAATCTAATCATGATCATTAATGGACACATTAATTGAGTAAGGCATGTTATGATTCAATCATAGCCCTAGGCAAATTTATTTGGGTTTCTATCCAATGAAAATGTTTCAAGGTTGGCCCAAGGAATTATCCACATAATTAGGTTCATCTTTCTTTCTATTCTAATGATCTTATTATAGGACGGATCCACTTCCCCATAAAGTATTTTTTATTTTTAATAATATTGATAGATAGACATTAGACTAGATATCAAGTTGGGATGAAAGTCAATTGCCAAGTAGCTAAGGTTTTGGCACTCCTATAGACTTAAATTATCCATTTTATTATGATGAAAATGATAATAGTGGTGATGTCTTTGAAAATAAATTGACTGAAAAAAGAATACCAGAAGAGGTTGAAGGTAAATTTAACTATGATATTTATGATGTATCATATGTTGTTGGTCAATGAGTTGTTTTAAGTGAGGACAGATAATATTAAACAAAGTACTTGCTGAATATGATTATAGCCAAAATAATGGTATATTGTTAAATACATAAATTTCTTTAGTTGAAAATTATGATCATTCCCATAATAATCTTTTTATTAGTCAGGCATGACATTTGAATGGCATTAAAGTTATTATATTATATATATATATATATATATTATTTTATAATCTAAATAATAATAATATTATATATATATATTTTATAATCTAAAATAATATATTATTTTAAACTATATACAAATTTAGTGAATGCATACAAAAGTTGAGAGAAAATCACAAAAAAATTATATTAAAATTCAAAAATTGAGAAGGAGAAATAGGCTTTTATATTTTTCCTAAATCATTGTTACATAATACTCACTACGAATGATCGAAAGTATGAATTCATTACTCAAGGATGTTAGTAACTTACTAATTTTGTGATTGAAATGACTATGAAGAATATTGTTGAATAGTTCTACATTCATCATAAAATAGGTAATAATTTAAAATTTATTTTGATAAGTATCATCGAGGATCAATTTGCTAAGGCAAAGGACAAAGGTCAATACTATAGTATCTTTCTTCATACTCATACTGAATTGTTAGTGCAAACATCTTCTAAGACAATTATATGAGAAAAAAAGTTGTTCATATTGGCATATTTTGATATTTTGAGAATTTATGTTCTACTGCTATGACTGATAGGAATGGTAATCCATATTCCTTTTGTGAAGTTTATTATATAGTTAACACCTACAAGAAGACTAATAATGATAAGATTTTTCTTACGAGAAGTAAATAATATTGGATACAATGAGAATATGATCGTATCATATTATCTCTAAGAAGCATGGTACAAGCTGGTAGAAGAAAAAAAAAAGAATTGAATCAACACATAGTGGCAAGAAAAAAAAATAAATATTCAAGGTGTCAACAATTTGGATATAATTGTTGATCATGTAAATTCTCATATGTATCATCAACTTGAGGGCAATGCCATTTAGATAGGATTTTTTGGTGAAGCAAATTATTTTTTAAGCAGTTTATTAAAAATTAAATTATAGTTTTAGAGCAACTTAGTGAAAACTTAATTTTAGTAACAAATAATTTTAACAAATGACGTCATCCGGACTTGAACCGGAGACCTTTAGTGTGTTAAATTGACGTAATAACCACCTACACCACGACACCCCGATAAATAATTTTCATTTTAATGATTTATATGCTTTTATTGTTATATATGTTAATATATTCTAATTGTTTGGTTGTCCAAAGTTGAAGGAAATTCTTTTACTTACAAAAAAAAAAAACAAAAAGAAGTTGTAGGAAATTACATTGGAAATGTAAGTTTCAGTATATTCTCTATTCTAATTATTTTGGACCAATTTAGAATTTCAAAACTCAAAAAATATTGCATGGATCCATTATCTTTTGGTGGAAATAGAAAAAAACTTTGATAAAATTAGAAAATGGCATACTGTTCAGATGCTTAATAATTCATAGAAATATAAAAACTCTAAAATAAAAAATCAATGATAGAAGTCTATGAGGGTCCTATTCAAAGATTTTATAAAAATTTTAAAGCATTTAGACCAGTCCTAATATGTTATACATTATTTTTAAATTTATACTAAAAATAATGTATAATATATTAGGAAATATTATTTCTGACTCATATTTTACCATAGTTGTCTCACTAATTTAGAAGCTCAAATTTTAAAAAATATCATATGTATCCATGATATTTCGAAGGAAATAAAAAAAACATAGAGAAAATTAGAAACTGGCACACAGTTCAGATGTTGAAGAATTAAAAAAAATCAAAAAATATTTAAATTAGAAAAATGGTGACATATGTCCATTGGGAATAAATTCAAAGCTTTTATAAAAAAATTCAGATGAATAATGGAGAACAATATCAAACAAATTCTCTTAAATAGAAAACATATTATAAAAGTTCATCTTAGTTTCAATCCAAGTTTTTCAGAAGATTTTAGATTATTTTAACCAAATCTCCTATGTGATACACTATTTTTGAATTAACCTCAAAAACAATATATCACATATGAGATGCTAAAGAATTTAAAATATATCAAAATAATTCTCTAAATTAGAAAAACAGTGACATATGCCCATCCGGGACAAATCCAAACCTTTCATGAAAAGTTTAAATGATTTAAACTAGTCCTGAAATACATTATTTTTATTTTAACCCCAAAAATAGTGTACCATATATTAGAAAATATTTTTTTTCATAAATTTTTACCTTTGTGTATGGACATATTTAGAAGCTCAAATATTAAAAAACATTGCAGCAAAAATAAAAAATAGAAAATTAGTAAATGACACATTATTTTGATGTTGAATAATTCAGACAAAAATAAAAAATTGTCTAAAATAGAAAATAAATTATAAGAGTCCATCTTAGTGCCTTCTAAGTTTTACAAAAGATTTCATATTATTTTTTATCAATCCTCCTATGTGATAGAAACATTGTTTTTTAATTGATCCCAAAAAATAATATATCCCATATTAGAAAAATACTTTTCTTGACCAAATTATTTTCATTGTTTTTTAACATATTTAGTAGCTCAAATATAAAAAAATATTACATATATCCATGATTTTTCTATGAAAATGGGAAAAAAGACTTAGAAAAACTTGATAAAAGGCACACTGTTTCGTTACTGAATAATTGATAAAAATATTAAAAACTTTTTAAAATTAAAAAAAAATTTATAAAATTCCATCTTAGTGTCATTCCATGGTTTTTTTTTTAAGATTTCATATCATTTTGACTAGTTCTCTTATACGATATATTATTTTTTGAATTGAATATAAAAAAAGTGTATCATATATTAGATAATATTTTTTCTGGATCAAATTATTTTCATGATTATTTGACGTATTTAGAAGCTCAAATATTAAAAAACATTACATGAATCTATGATATTTTGGTGCAAATGGAAAAAACTTGAAGAAAAATATAATATGTCCCATAATTTATATGTTGAATAATCTAAAAAAATATCAAAAAAAATTAAAATAGAAAGCAAATTATAAAAGTCCATCTTACTGTCATTTCATATTTTTAATAAGATTTTAGATTATTTAGACCAATCCTCATATGCTATACACTATTTTAGAATTGACCCCAAAAATAGTGTATCACATATTATAAAAAAAAAATTCTGAACCAAATCTTTTCCATGGTTTTCTGATATATTTAAAAGCTTAAATATCAAAAAAATATTGACTTGTCTATGATTTTTTAGTGCCAAAGGAAAAAACTTAGAGAAAAATAAAAAGGCGCATTGTTCTAACGTTTAATAATTCAAAAAATTTAAAAATATCTAAAATAAAAAAAAATTATAAAGTCCATCTTAGTGCCATTTCAAGATCTTTAGAAGATTTCAAATTATTTTGACTAGTCCTCTTATCCAATATACTATTCTTGAATTGATCCCAAAAATAATGTACCACATATTAGGATATATTTTTTCCAAACCACATTTTTCCCATGATTTTCTAACATATTTATAAGCTCAAATATCAACAAAAATTGCATGTACCATAGCTTGTGGACATAGACATTGGGGTACACATTAGAGAAACATTATGTTTATAATCAACATTTCATCGTTCACATAGGGATACACATTAGAGAAATGCTCTGTAACATCTTAAAAAATATATTGTTTATATAATTTAGTACAAGGTATGATATAAAATTTTAAAGAATCATATTCTCCATAAAATTGATCCATATATATAATTTTCAAAGGTGATTTGTATCATTTCAGAGATCACAAAAGACTTCTATACAGATTAAGAAGCATACTATCCACAAAATTATTTGTCATCCACCTGCAGTTTACAGACAATATGCCTTCATCTACTTCTAAGAGAATGTGTAAATTGAATATCCAAAACATAAATGTTCGATAAACTTTATCATGAATACAGAACAATAATTCTTAGAATATACAAAGGTCATTAATTATATAATTAATCATCGACAAAATGTGCATGGTATTTCAAAATCTTCGAAATTGGTAACTTATGATGTAATTTTCTTCGGATAGGGTGTATTTTGGTATGTCCATCCCTTTGTATTGATGATTGGCGCAATCCCAAAATACAATAATTCTATATTGGTGTCACTCATATTCTTTGATGTCTACACCTATAACAATGGAAACACGGCTTAACTATATTTGTTTATGAAATAAAATAATTAAAGGAATCTGTCAAACACTTACCATCTTATAATATCTAAGTATTTTACTTTTAAATTGGATATCGAATTGTAATGCTCCCAAATCTTCTTATGTAGATTGACAACCAAAATGTGCTAATGCTGTAATTTCTTATTATGTAATAACAAAAAATTATATTTAATTGGCCCTCCTTCATTAATCTTGTTGTTTTGTCTAAATAATTCATGACCATGTACTTTGAAATGTTTCTCAAATAATATCATCAATTTAACTAACCTAAAATCCTATACTAAATAAGAAAAATATCAAGAAATTCTAAATACATATGTATCTCGAATCCTGAATACGTTACTATCAACATCACATAAGATTATTCAAGTGACAATGCTCGTGCCTTCCGAATTAGAATATTGGTATATATATCTATTATATCCTTGTCTACCATATCATTGAAATCTATCAACTTCAAGAAAGGTGAGGTGGCATATATCGTCTTTCCAAATAACTTCCATGATTGATAAATTATAACATGAAGGAAATGTCAGTTGTCTTATATTTAACAATAAATGGAATAGTTATTATATACAATCAAGCTATAAGTAAAAATTATCATGTAACTTATGACTTTAGCTTGCATAAGATTAATACCACTTCTTCTCTTCATTTTTCTCAGTAGTCTACCAGATCAAAATAACTCAGTTCAGACATCTTCTAAGTTTGTTTGGTATCTTATAAAAACTATTAACAATTTTTAAAATTGTTGCCATCTCTTTTTCTTAGTTAATCTTCGTCCTTGAGATTTGGCTTCACTTGGAGAAGAGAAATGATATCCAGGTCCACCTCCTTATCTAGTTTATTCTTTTCCTAGGGTTCGTGGTAGGAACGCTTAGTTATATTCTTCATCATCTCTTTTTCACAACTTTCCTTCATTTTTTTTCTTCTTTATGACTACTCATTTCATAGAAATTGCATGACGGTATAAGTTTGTAGACCATATATATTTGTATCATTAGAACACATATTTTTTAAGCTCATTGGGTAACATTGTGCCGATTGCATGACCCTAACTATGTTGCCTCACAAAGAACATGAATGTCCCAAGCACATCAAGGCATGTATCACAATTTTTGTATTGTGATTATTGGGGTTCAAGTGTCTTGGATTACTTTTCTGGGACATCATCATGTATCGAATGTTTCATGAGTGTCTTGTTGTTAGAATAAGAAACAAATTCATTACCTAGTTATCTAAAAAGAACTATAATTGTATGAATTTAACCAACAGGTAGCTCATCAATTGATACCTCATCAATTGGTGAATTGTATGAATTTAACTATGCCTCACATGATGAAGGATTTAACTCAATAGTGATCTACAAATAATAAAAAATGATCATTAGGACAACTTTTCAAAACAACATACAATTACAAATCTAATTTTAGAATAACTAACTATATCAGATGATATTTTTTATATCATTTTAGTTGTTTGAGATTTTACTTCAGCTACCACTTAAAGCACGGGACGTGCTAACAAAACCATCCCTATCAAAGATCATAACTTTTGATCTCATATATACCAAATTACTAATACAATAATTTACAAACTATATACATTTACGTAACTTACCTACAATACAAATAGGCATGTAACTTACCTACAATACAAATAGGCATTTTTGAGATTGTACTTCAGTTGACGACTTAAAGCAGGGACATGCTCACAAAACTACCAATCACGTAATTTACAAACTACTAGTTACAAGTTACTAATTATAGGCATCCTCGAAGATTATACTTAATTTACAAACTACTAGTTATAGGTGCCCTACAAATCAATCACGCAAGTGATAATATGTGTGATTACACTGCAAAATCTTTTTTTTTATTATTATTGTAAGGAAATCTAGGGGGCGACATCACATGCGCAGCGGAAGAATATAAAAATAAAATTCTCAAATTTCCCATCAATGTGTTCATCGTTGTGTGAAGATTGGTGCATAAAATCCACAAAACTTAAAACTGCGTATATTAAAGATTGTGTTACCTAGGTAGATCGTATATCCCTAAATCCCTACAGATACAGATCTCAAGGAGAGGGTAAAGGAGGTCAAGTGTCCTCATCTCTAGCGGTGATCCACATATAGGGCTGCAACGATGCTCCTTAAGTCTCCAGCCCTACTCTTAAGTCTCCAACCCTACTATTTGAGGAGGAGAGGAGGAGAAGAGAATAGGAGATGGTAACCCAAAGAGGCTCTAGCCTATGAACCATTAATTCTCTTCTATTTATAGAGGTCCCCTGTCAACTTAACATTAATGGATCCTACCCTATTGGGTATTGGATCTCCATCCAACTGCCTAAGCCTCTTAGATTAGTAGATTTCTATCTAATAATCTCTCATTGACTCTTATTGGATCTCATCTATATGATCCAATAATTTATTGGCTTATTGGATATCCAATAATTTATGGGCTTATTGGATATCCAATAAGATAGGGACTCCAATAGATATCTCATATCCGAACCTCTACTCATCGCAACGCTTACCATATGTGTGTGACCCTCTAGGCCCAATATTGAGTTGGCCGTGAGTCATACCACTACGTCGTAGTCTTTAGAAGATATAGGGGAATCCAATCCTTTTGGACCTATCTGTCCTAAGTTACAGTGTACCTATAGTCCCTCGTCCATCTAATATCCTACAGACTGTATACTGGTGTTAGGACTCTAACTAGGAGAGTCCTAATTGAAAGGGACATTCATGTAAAACCTACCTACGCCGACCCCTATTAAAGAGGTGAAGAGGCCGACTAGGATTAGGAGGTTGTTTCTTAGAGAAAAATTAGGAGTTGTAAAGGAATATGAGTCTTAAGTAGGAGTCCTATTAAGAGTTGGTTAGAAGTAAGAGTCTTGAGTAGGAGTCCTATTAGGAGTTGGTTAGAAGTAAGAGTCTTGAGTAGGAGTCCTATTAGGAGTTAGGGTTTAGAAGCCCTATAAATAGCCATGTATTCCTCCTCTTTCGATAAGCAATAGATGAATCTTTTCTACAGCCTTTGAG